>BRDA01003865.1:19037-56300 GCA_036984385.1 Crenuchus spilurus
TTATTATTTGTGGTTGTAAATCTATTAACTTAAAGTTGCACAAGCTAACTCTGCTAACTAGAATTAGCTAATACAACTTGGTTAAATGGATGAAAGTAGCACTGTGATTAATTTAGAAGTCAGTGTGTCAGCACTAGGGATGGGCGATATGTTATCGTGTGCGATATACCGTCAAAGAAACTCCACACAGTAATTATTTGTCATCTCGCGATAAAATCGATAAATTCCCGCTAGAGGTCTCCCACTTCTTTTCGTCCTGCTCCCACGATAAAATCATCACCCTCACGGAGGGGGCGGAGCGTTCGTGCGCGCGAGTTGAGTTTAGTTTGTCGTCCGGTGTGTGGGGTTGCACAAGCAATCCTGTTGACCAAGACAGAAGGAGGGTTATAGCTCCGTAGCCCCACCCTAGTACCGCCCCTGATGCTCACATCAACCAGATTAACTATACTGAACTTAAAACTTACATATTGTGGGGTGGTGGGAAAGAATAGTAACTTAAACTCATCCAGCACTATGCAAAGCATTTTTTTATGCTCACTTATGAATGCTTAAGATTAAAGCTAAATACATATGCTCTGAGCTGCTTAAGACACTAATGCTACTCCACATCTCACAGGCGGTAAGTTACTCACATAAACAAATTAATCACATCTACCAACACAGGATGAGGATTACATTAATAAAACACTAAGCCATCATAACACAACTGCATTAAATAACTGATATAAACAATTCATAGCTGTTTTACAACTGTGTACAACCAGCAGCCTCAGAAAGGGTCTTCAGTGCTGGAGGAAATGTGGTAACCTGCCAACGGTCTCTTTTGAAACCAGCCAGAGTTAATATGCTGGTCTTTTTGACCAAAAATCTAAAGGTGTAAAGCACATACAGATTTTCCTGCCAGCCTTATTTCTGCATTCTTGCACAAAAAAAAGTATTTATTGAAATTATTTTTTTATTTGTTTGTGTTTACAGTTGTACTATTTTGTGATTTTTTTATAAGCCAAGTTATTTTTGAAGGTGTAAAGCTTTCAAATAAATGTCCAATTTGTTCTCATATTTCAGACTTGTTTAATAGGTGTCACTACAGTTTTGCAACACAGGTGTACTAGTTGAACTTAATTATTGTAATTTAGTGGTTTCTAGTATTATTTTAGGGGTCTCAAGACATAATGTAGTGATAGATTTATAAAACAAAAGATTAGACTGATATATAAAATATAGTTTTTTATTGTCACTTATCGTTACCGTGATAAAACCTAGAAATTATCGTGATTAATTTTTTAGTCCATATCGCCCATCCCTAGTCAGCACTCGGAAACGCCTGAGGCAGGAGATCTTCACACGAAATACTTTTATTTATTGTGCACAAGGGTACTAAGCACACATGACTTGACTTCACGATGATTAACATTCACCTTTGACATTCAATGAGCGACACAGACAGACACAAGGAGGCAGTACTTATAGGGGGACTAATCTAGGAATACATGAGCAGGTGAGCACAATCACAAAACATGGTGAGACATACCGTGGACACCGACAATGACGTGGACACCCGGAAGTAGACGGGGGGCAATGTGAGGCTGTGACACTGCTTTTTCACAATGCTCTTACATTCTGCACTACAGTGTCACTTAGGGCTATGATATATCAGCTTCTGTGTGAAAATATAGTTGTTTTTATAATGATAGATAACTCTGCTGACTGAAAATTGTGTGTGTCGGTTTACGGTGTGTTTGTGTTGTAGACAAGGCCAGTTTACCAGCCATCTGGGGAGTCGGATAAAGAAAATAAACGACAGGAACCCACCAGCCCCTCACACAGTGACCTGTCGGAACCACTGACCAGGTAACACATGCACAAGAGGTTATTCTGTGAATTTAGCAGTTCTGCTCATGAAGACACATTGATGATGAGCTTTACTAGAAGATTCAGAGGAGTGGTTGAGTCACTGTTACTATAGAACCCAGCACTGTTAGTGTTAGTGACAGAGGTGATAATATTCCAGAAATATCTGGAAAATCGGATTTTGATATCTCAAATATGATTTTTTAGAATGATGAAAATCCGAACCTTTTTTGACATAAAATAGAGTAAGAGACAAAACAGTTTGGCTACAAACCAACCGTGAGAGGTCTGAAACCTCCGGAATCGTACAAATGTTTATTATTTTCTTGAATACGTAAGCGACCGTGCACACAAGCGCCAAAAGAAGTGAGCTGAGAAAACATTCAAAACAACACAAAATAAATGTGAAGGTATGATCTTTCTATGCCAAACTCGATCGACGTGACAGCTGTTTAAATAGATAAGTTCCTGGTAGTTAGTATCTGTGTAGTTGGAAGAGGTTTTGTTTCTGTGTAGAGAAACAAGCATCCATGTCAGCTGTGTTGTTATTTTACCAAAATTAAAATCAACATCAACCAAACAGATCGTTTAAGACGTTTTGAGACGTCGAATAATTTTGACACAATTGATGGCAATTTTGACATGGATGCATCCCCCACCCTCTTCCATTCTTCTGTCTTCTCTTCACTTTATATATTGGCCATGTACAGAGTTGCTGCTGGGACTGGTCTGTTTTAATTAAAAACTTGATGGTCCAGGTACCTTTTTGGTATTTTCTTTGTTTTATTATTACGTGAAATCTGGTCAAAATCAATATGAAAACAGAAGTATGCCAACATTGAACATTTCCTTTTTTTGGATCTGCTATATAACTGTAATAAATGTAATGTTCGATCTGACTTCTCTTTATGACCATGTTCATCCTTTATGTGCAATTTAATCCACTAGTCAAAGATGCTTGAGACCAGTGGTTTGTGCATAAATTTAAGACATTCTGTGCTATCTGAAACACTGAAAAGCCAGTCGCTATGACCCCCCACCAGGGCATTGCCCTGGACCTACCAGGGGGCCTAAGGCAGCCCCCTGGACCCCTCGCCTGTACTTTCAGGATTTTCATTTTGGCTCTGTTATCACCCCTGTAGTGAGCAGTTCAGATTAGCATGTCCATCAAATCCAAAAACATTAGCATCTGTGAATAAAGTTTACATTCAAAATGGACAAGTGCAGTGATTTTAACATTTCACACACTGTGCTGCAAATTAAGTAGGACTAGCTATGCTCTGTTTATAATTATGTAGCTGGTTAGTGTTCTGTAAGTACTATCTCTCTCTTTCTCAATCCATGTAGGGCTGAGCTTGGTGCGTGCTCTGTGCCCATCACATCATCTCTGATGCCCTCTACTGGTCAGCTGTTCTCACAGCTTCTGGCCCTGGAAGGTGCTGTAACTGCTGAGAAATCACCACAACCTGTGGACCTGTCCATCACACATACTGTTAACACACACCTGAGCAGGCCACACACACACCTGAGCCGTGTGGAGGCTCTGAAGGCCAGTGCGGCATCACTTTCCAGTCGAATAGAGAGCGAAGCTCGCAAATTTGCTGGAGCCGGAATTAACTACGGAATCAACTGCAGCCAGAACACTGGTACAGGTTTACCTGTAATCCCTCAAGATGATCATGCCTATGATGCTGCCTACTGGGCAAAGCCAGTGAGCCCACCAGTGAGAGAGTGTCCTGGTGATGCTAGTGAACCCACTTTGAGGATCCAGAGGCTCCTCCGTGCAGGCCAGAGTGCATTTGGAGAGGTGGCTGCACTTCCTGGAGTGGGAAACCTGTCCAGTTTTGGATCCGGAGAAAGGAGAGACTTCACCAAACTCCACCCGTCTCCTATAGGCCCCACCTTCCAGGTGACCGAGGGGTCAAGGCCTTTGGACTCCAGTGGAGGATCCATCAGTGAAGGACCGCTGACTGACACCAGCTTGTCGGAGGGAGACGAACCTGCAGGTAACGCCTGGCCAATGAATATCCTTTTATTTATTTATTTATTTTTTAACAATGAGTGATTTGTCCTTATGAGGATGAGGACTACAAGTACCATTATTATGAATAAAAAGCACACAACATTAATGTAACATTTAAAACAAATTACATGCTATAAAAATAAAGTAAATAATTTTTTCAGTCTGTTTTTATACTTTTAAGTGGCAGTTTTTGCTTCTGCACTTTGATGTATGTAAATAATCTGTTCTGTCTGTTTGGCTTCTGTGTATTAATCCACATTCATAAAGCTTCCAGGCTTAAACACTCTTCATAACTTCAGTGTGAATGGAAGCTAAACCTCTGTATGCTGAACTGTTATAGGTTGAATGGGTGGGTCTAAACTTCTGCAGAGTTAAGGTGGTCTCTAAAGTTGAGCCTTAAAATTGGATTAAACTTACAGGCTTATATTCAGCGTATTTAATGCTTTTATTCAGTGTTATACTACCTTAATTAAATACCTGATCAAGTGAAATGCTAAAATATGAGTTTGTCTATGAATCTTTGGTTCTCCAGGAGACCTCACAGGTGTCCAGCAGGACCCCCTCAAGAAATTGTCTGGGACGGATTACTGTGCTGCTCTGCAGAACGGTCCTGCCCACAACCGCCTCACACTCTTCCAGAGAGAGGCAGAGCAGCTGACGCCCTACAGGCCTGGAGCGGCACTACATGACAGCAAAGTACCATGGGATGAGCTGACCAAGGGCAGTCCACACAGCGTGATCAACATATTCACCAAAAGTTTACACAACTGTAGTAAAGGTAGACTTCATACCAACCTTGTTACCCCCTTAATCCAAGTGTACTCAATTAACCAGGACATGTTTTGGTGACTGAAATGTGCTCCTTTATTTTTGCACTGGAGCCAGCAGCTGTTGAAAGCTCATACTCCTGCATTTAATAAACAAAACCTGATCAACACACACTTGATGATATGAACAAAAGTAGAGCATGCAGTTAAATACAATATGTAGCAGGATATGTATCTGTGTGATGTAAACTAATATCAAATGCATTTCAGGTGAACATTTTTGTTTATGGCATTTGTCAGACAGCTATTTTTATCCAGAGTGATGTACAAAAGTGTTTTTTTTCCATTAAGACAGGGCTGTCAAACTCCAGTCCTGGAGGGCCGAATTTCTACACAGTTTGGTGATTTCTCTGCTCTGATACTACAGTTAAACCTGCTCATTCCCTGCTGAGCTGAATCAGGTGTGTTTGATCAAGAAGATCACCAAACTCTGCAGGAATCTGGCCCTCCATGACTGGAGTTTGACACCCCTTCATTAAGAGAGTTATCTCAGCTAATACAGACAGGTTAGGGTGTTTTCACACCAGTAGTTCGTTTCTCTGGTCCAAATCAGACTGAGTTTGTTTAATTTTGAGCGTTTCCCCCGCTATTTGGTTTGTTTTCACACAGGCACAAACTTAAACGCACCAAAATGCACCTCAACAAACCATGAGAACACATTGTCTCCTGTGATTGGTCAGAGCTGTCTGATGCGGGAGCAAGAAAGTAAACACAGCAGCAGTAAGAGCTAAAACTTTCACTGTCCTGTTGCTGTTTCCGCACAGCATTCACCTACTGTCTCACGTCACTTGCCTGTCCTGAGTCGCAGCTTCATTCCACTGTTTAACTGTCTTGAGAGCTCTCACGTGAGACAGCGCTGTGCAACACAGTCAATGTGGTGGGTTTGTGACTTGTTGCGGAAGCAACAACAGTACAGTACAGTTTTAGTGCTAACCAGCTCTACGTTTAGCTAAAACTTGTGGAGTTACGCTATAATTGGGTGGGATCACATTCCCACCGCAAGCGAACCACACCCGAGATCGTTTGGGACCAGACCAAGACCACCTCCTCTCAGGGGTCTACGGTTCATTTGATCTGCACCCGAGTTTGATTACAGTTTTCACATCAGACAAAACGAACCGCACCAAGGGGGCAAACGAACCAGAGTTTGTTTTAACCGGACCAAATAGTGTCTGTGTGAAAACGCCCTTAGAGTCCAGACCACTCTTCAGTTCAGATACTGTCAGAACAAAAGCATTACTAATACCTAGAAAGAGGGAAAGATACACAATATAAGAGCATTACAAGGTATTACAATAAGTGCTTTAAACCAGTGCTTGTCAAAGAGAAGAGTCTTCAGTCTGTGTTTGAAGACTGTGAGGTACTCTGCTGTTCGAACAACCAGTGGGAGTTTGTTGGGTGCTAGGACAGTTTTTTCTTGAAAACATGTTCTTGTTTCTTGTTCATTTCATTCATATATTTTTTTTATGTGTAGTCAATAATGTTCTTATCAGTGTCTTGCATTTGTAGACACAGATGGAGGAGAGAGGGTCACACCTGTCACTCCTGCTGATAGAGCAGTGTCCAGCTCCATGAACGGTACAGCATACGAGGATGACTTTGTTTCTTCCCACAATAGCAGCCAGTCAGCATCGAACAGAACCGCTGGCAGTCTCAGGTATGGCACAGATTTCAGTTTAATTATTATACCTCAGACATGCGCTCTAGACAAGCACCACACCAGGTTGTGTTCATTTACATGCTTGTCTGAATATGTAAAGAAATGGCTTGATGATAAATGATATTTGCACAGTTTTCCACTTAACTCGGATGTGTCCATCAGCCTAGACATGATTGGAGGCTAAATTTAACTTTTTTTATTTTAGAACTGGAGCTGCAAGCTGAACATTTGCTAACAAACACTTGACACAGTGACTCTCACAGACAATTGGATGCAAAAAGAACTTGTTTAGTGTTTTTGTATCACTGAATACTGTGTCCACCATCTTGGTGAACCAACAAGAATTGGTTGTAATAGTAATTTTGTCTGTGTCTGTGTAGTGACTGTAGTTGTGAGGTTTTATTCATTTATGTGCAAGGCTTCTGCTTCCGGTATGCCTAAGTAGAGACGTTTGCAGACTGCATTCTGAGCATAATATATTTTAAATAGCCTGCTGTTAAAGTATAAATCCACCTAAATACCCAGAAGACACTATCGTAATGACACCTTTACAAAAGATGACCAGAAAAAGGGGAAAGCCGACGAAACGAAGATGATGCAAAAGCAGCTAAAGCTAGATGCTAGCTTAGCTCAGAATGACACTGGGAGTGAAATGCTAAAGCTAACAGAGCTCCGTAAATTTTGAGAAGGGTCTGGAAATGCATAATGAGACATCTTGGAGTCTCAAACACGGATGGAGGCTTCAACTGGGGAAATAAAAAAGAATCGACACACTGGAGGAGAGACAAACCTATAAATCAAAAACTTGAGTGATTGGGGAGTGAACATACAAGATTCTTGTAACGGTCAAATGCAGTTGTAGGTTAGTCTGGACACTATTAACCTGAATATAATATTGTGGTAGATTGTGTAATTCATCAAATGGCGGCTAGGGGGCAGTGTTCTTTTATAAATGCTACTAGCAGCTTAAGGAATCCTTTAGATCAGACATTCAGACTTTTCCAGCATATTTTCCTACTGTTTTGAGGTGGCTAGTTCAGCAAAAGCAAACTTTTGTTAATACGTCAATACGCAAATACTTAAATAATGAAGCAGCAAATTTCTCAAATTTGGAAAGATTTGAGCTTTTCCCCTTTGACATTTTATTAGACACTTTGAATATTTGCTATTAACATAAAGTAATCCAACATTAATAAATACTTTGTGAAAATAGGTTTTAAAAGAGATTTGCTGCTTTGCATCCCATGTCTTAATGTTACCACCCGCACAGTTTGAAAACCTGTGCTATAGATGTTGGATTTGTGTGTTTCCACAGTAATGGTCATAGTATTGATGAGCAGCGGGGCAGGAGAGAAAATGGGAAATCTCCAAAATCATCTTCCTCAACTCCTCTGTCCTCTCCACACTCCGCCAGCATGAGAGGTGAGACACACTCGGACACATGAACGCTCACACTGACTGTCCAAATAGCAATTCTGCAGTTATATCTATTTTGGAATATCACCTCCAGTGTTTCAGTATTTTAGAACAACATAGTGACGGCTTTCTCATGAGTAAGATTATTGGAAGTGCACCAGACATGAGTCATTGTGGCTGATTCGATTCTATTATTGATAGTCAAGCTGTAAAATTCAAAAATTCATTTTTCTATTTAAATTAAAATTGAAAAAGTGGTATATCAGATATAAGAGGCAACTGTCAAGTTATGTATCATTGAACCACAACATAGGGTTTTTTTGTCATACACTGGCACATACCTGTGCTAACTGTTATGATGACATTGTACATTTGACTATTGTGAATTAAAGTGTTTGTCCTTTTACAGGCTCCGAACAGAGTCTTGAGCGGCCCCAGGCAGATGGGCAGAGGAGTACATCCTCTGAGCTGCAGTGGAACGGGGTGAAGAAAGGCGGCTCTCCAAACAGTTCTCCCAGAGGCTCTCACAGGAGCGCCGACTCTGACAGCACAGCAGGGGGCGCTTCAGTTCACTCCATTCACAGGTAATGCAGATCATACAAATGTTTTATTATTATAGGTATTTTTTCATTCATGTAAATGACAGTAAGGCACTCCTCATCTCACCCATCTCTTCCATGGAGTTGTTGACACAAATTCTAGCCAGTGAGAACTAAGCTCTGTTGTCATCATGTAGCCTCTATGCATGTGGTGATCCCAGGTTTTGGGAGATTTTTGTGGGAGATTTACAAACTCTGAGACCTTCAGCCCTTGTCGCCAGCTTATAACACTGCAAAACAGGCGCAAGTCTATCCAGGATACACTGAACTGTGCCAGGTGGCAATTAGTAAACGTGGAAATTCCTGTAATTAAATTGCACAAGATGATCAGAATTCTACATGAAATCAGTGCTGTGCGACATGGGACTTTGCAGTAGTTCAGAACGGTGTTTTGTTGTTCTCAAGTAATTAGTGGAGATTCTTAGATGGGAACAGGTATAAATGTGCCTGCACTTGATGTAAGAAAATGGCGCAAATCTGAATGGTTTGTCGTTTTCTGACCTAGAAACCTGATGTAAATATTTCTGCTTCTAGATGCCAGGTTTTGGGATCAATTGAAGAGATGTTTCTCCCAGCACCAGAAGGATAGTCAGGAGATAGCAAACTGTATAATATTCTCCTTTATTGGTAAACAAGCTTCTGATGATGTGATGAAGTATCAGTTAAACCAGATTCCTGCAGCCCTCTTGTCTCTGCTTCACTATCCAGGGTTCCCACTTTACCTGGAAATTGAGTTTCACTTTTTCCAGTCAGGAAATTTGAGAAACATGCATCAAATCAGGGAAAATCAGGGAATTTGAGAAAAATGCCTCAAATCAGGGATCATTTCATTCATACTGGATCTTTCTCTCTGGGTTTCTTTATATTTGCCCTTATTTCTGTATTAGCACATGGTATTGGAAATGTGTCAAAATAAGTTAAAATAGTTATCCTGGAATTTTGAAAAATCATCAGGGAAAACTCAGGGAAAAACAGGGAATTTTGTTGTCCTGAAAAAGTGGGAACCCTGCTGTCTGCCTGCTTAGTGGAACAGACAGGTTTTTACAGAGGACCAACTCTTGAAGGGACAGTAGACTTTGAACTGCCTTTTGGCAAACCATGTGGAAGTAGACAGTGGGTGATTTTAATCAAACTCAGGGATTTGATCAGAGGCATTGTCTAAAGAGCCCCAAAGTCCAAACACACTGCTGAACAGCTGAAACTCAATATAATAAACTGATATTAACCAAATTAAGGAGGAAGGAAAATAACTGATTAATAAAAAATTAATAAAGAAAAATGAGTTTTGTTAATTAGGTTTTTTAGTTTGTAAGCACTCCAGATGCCTAAATATTTATGCTGCACAAGCACAAAAATGGGTTTTTCCATAACCATTAGAAGTGTGCCATCACCAGTAATGACAAAAGCATGCTGTCATTTTTTAAATTCAGTATTTATTTCACTTTTGGACATGAACGCAAACAGGAAAAAATTATGGACTCAAACCTGTTGAGCAGAATGTGTGGTGGAACTTTCATTGTACACTTCGAGTTTTATGTAGTCTGAAAGTGTGTAACTACTGACTTCAGTCCATCTGTTGCTGCACAGTTTTTTTTAAACTCCTCTCTACCCTTTTCATTGTAGAACTGCAACCAGATATTGAGTGGTAAACCATTCGTAGCACAGCAGTGACACTGTTAGTAGCTTCAACTTACTTGGGTACAGTTATAAACAGTAGCTCATTTTATAATTCACAATTTACACTCAGGAACAGTGTGTTTGAGCCATTCTCTAGCCCTTCATCAGTTTCTGACCACCGAGCTGTCCTTTCTTGGATATTTTTGGGTGGTGGTTTATTCAGTCCAGCAATGTCACTGAGATTTAGGGGTGCACTGAAATTTTGTGCTGAGTGGTCAAAAATTGCACTTTTGGGTTTTGACTAAAACAGAAAAGGGGCTAAACATGTTTACCAAAAGTAAATAACTCAACAATGCAGTTTGTTTCCTTTGGCACCGGGCAGTGGTGACTTGTTTGGTTCAGACCATGTAAAACCATTTCATGGTTTCTGGGAGTGATGAGTCATTTGTAACCACTGTTCATATCGAGTTTCATAAATCGATAGAGGTAACATTTTATAATAACTTTCATTAATAAGCCATTAACTAATGATTAATAACTGTGAACAAATCACTAGTTCATGTGAATTTGAACATGAACAAATGTTTATAAAAGACAGTTCATGTAGTTACTAATGATTGTATTCATTTTTCCAAATGTTAACAAATTATTAGTAAATCATTAGTAAAACTGTACTAAACCATTTAATGAAATTCTCATGAACTAATTTGTTCACAGTTATTAATCATTAGTTAATGAGCTATTAATGAAAGTTATTATAAAGTGTTACCACAATAGAACACCCAAGGATTTCTCATCTACAGGCTTGAAATGCCATTTAAATGCTGAACTTCCTGCTCAGTGTGCAGAATACAGTAAAACTACAGAAGCAAAAATGAGCTTGTCAGCATGGGGCCACAATTTTTTTGTCACCCTTTTTGAAAAAAAAAGTCAACGTTTATTGCCTTGGATGGCCAACCGTTCTCGGTCAACAATGTCTACTGACATTTGGCACTCGGATATCATTTCCACCAGTATCCTGAGTTCAGCAGCCCAGTGTGTTGACCTTGAGTTCAACTTATAAAAGATGTGCAAGCATTTGTGGTGCTTCAAACATTAGTATCTCTGTGCCATTCACTGACATATTTGAAACTTGGCATGCTGATAAATCAAAAGGGTGCAAAATAGTCCAAGACATTGCAGGAAATAAAGCAAAGGCCATGTGTAGTCTTATGAAGTCCAAGTCAGTGTAGTCTGTCTGCACATTAAAAAAGAAAAACATGGGTTTCAGTTTGTCAGTGTGTCCTGATTTTTGATTTTGGCCAAAGAAGTTGCCTTTCAGTTCATCACTAGCAACTGTGTCTAATTCACTTGTACCAGCCCCACAGTGTCATAATACTACAGTGTCAGTATCACTGCTGTGCTGAAAATCATCCACTACTGGACTAATATCTGAGCAACTGCAGTCTTGTGGTCAGACTCTGGCAATGATTGTGGTAGATGAGTTATAAATTGAAGCAACAGATGGTCTACATGCACATGGCACAAATAGCTTCTTCCAGTACTTAACAAGTTGTAAATAACAGTAACAGTAATGTAATTACATTGGTATAGTGCAGTGAAATGATAAGAATAACTTGACTAATGATAGCTGAAGGGTTAGTGTCACTCTTCTGCCTCATTACTGAATCACTGCTCAGCTGAAACAGGAACTCATGCTGGGCTGAAGTTCAGACTGAAGTGTGCAGAGCAGCCCACCAGGAGAACAGAGAGGGGGCAGGGAAAACACACACGCACACACAGGCTCTTTTGTTTGCTCGGATGGCCAGTGAGAGATCCGTGTGGTCGGTCAGTCTGGTTGGCAGCGAGATGTTTATCTTCAGCAGAGTTTCTAAAAGCTCAGATAGCAGATTCTGCTCATATTTTACTGTGTGTGTGTGTGTGTGTGTGTGTGTTGGCTCAGAGAACCATAGGCACCTTCTTCATCCTGCTGAAATGAAATATGTCATGTGTTAAACAGTACTTTATTCAGTTCTTAATCTCAAGGCTTATTATTCAGAAATATGACTATTATAAAGTATTTAGTATATCTGATTAATTGTTTAGCAACTTTCATGTACTTCGATTGCTTTACGGAATCATTGAGTTCATTGAGAATCGAATTGTATAGTAACTACTTTGTGTTATTCCGTATCTACTATGAATGATTGAATATGAACTATGAATTATTCAGCAGCTGCTATGTGCTCTGACCAGCATACAGTTTAAAGGTTAATCTCAGCAGGCTAAGACGCCGACACTATAATCAGATCATCACAAGTTTGAATCCTGGTCATGCTGTTTGCCATCAACAGCCGGGGCCCAAGAGAGCAAAAATTGTCCGTGCTCTCTCTGGGCAGGTAGATGGCGCTCTCTCTCCTTATCACTCACATTGCAATGTCCGCTGGCTCAGGCATCTACTGATTGGTCCATTCGGAGGAAACAAAATCTCACCAAAGTATCAGCAGCTATGTTTAGTAAATACAATTGATCAAATGTGCTAAGAATTAAATACTGAGTACATTAATTAATAACTTCAACACATTATATTCCCAATCATTGCTTAATTGTAGCTAGTAATGTAAAATGTCTAATTAAACACTTTTTCTCTCTATTAGCTTTGTTGATAAAACATACATATACTTAGTAATAGGACTTAATGTTTAAATCCAGTACATTTATTACCATCCAAGTCCATGTTTTTTTTTTCTTTTTTTCTTCTCTGAGAACACTTCAGGCTAAATAACAGACACTTTCATCTTCATATACTTATTTATCTGGTCATTTTCCTCCTGTTTGGAAACAAATCTGTGAATTTTTGGCAATTGTGGCATCACATTAGGGTGTATTACTGCCAGCTTCTACTAGTTATATTTGGTCTTTTAGTGAAAGTATTCATCATAAGACCCTCCCCTGCAAAAGGATCTAATCCATTCCCACCATTAGAGCTATTGTGTGCACCTCGGTGATTTCTTTTTAGTGGCACACCCACTTTGGTTTGAAATGTTATAAACAATATCCAAAAAATAGAAGAAAATTATTTTCTAGCCATCAAAAGTTTGAACAAGCTCACCACATTTTGCCTAAAAATATATTTGAGAAAATCAGATGTTGTGATCTGAATTTTATGTGGGTTCTTGGAGCCTCTAAATATGCTAGAAACTGTTTTGCATGCGTAAGACTAAAATTATTATTGATGGTATGTGTCTTCTCTGCTGTTACAGTGTAATGTCTGAAAGTAAGTATTCTCCCAGAAGCCCAGCATCCCCCCGTGTCTCCCCACCCATCGGCTCTGCCCACTCGGACCCACGGTGCTCACCTCGATCCGCTGCCCTCAAGGACCCCGCCTTCAGCACTGCACCTGAAACTACACCTGCTCCAGAGACCAGCACCTCAAGAAATGAGTTCAGGACTACAGGTAGGACCAGGCCATTAGACCAAAATCTTCATCATGACATGATTCCATGTAATTATGATTATTAATAATAAAATTATGAAAACAAATGAAATGATTTGCAATATTGTTATTTTTGGAAATGCCATAGTATGTATGGGAACCAACACAGTATCACACTATATAAAGAGTCTTGATTTCAAATTCAGGTGAGCATATCCACAGTACTGGGAATTAATTCTTATGGTTTCCATGGAACTTGGACAATTTATTATAAAATTTTTTTATTGGATATAATTTATGGTGTAAATTGCATTAAATGAACACATTTGATCATCTTCTGTCATGTTAGGTTTTTTTCTAAATCATTGTGTATATATTTGTTGTTGAATTGGGTAACTTTTTACATTGTGTAAGTTACGGTTTAACAGGCACGTATAAAATATTGTAGTTGAACCATCAGGAATGAGGTATATGCCCAAAGTAGACTTGTGTCATACAGAGGTTTGTGCCATAATGATAAAACTGTAATGTTTTTAATAAACCAGCAAGTTTATGCACAATGGAAACCATGTAACTAACAGAATCTAAAGCATATTCTGTGCATCCCCCAGGCTGTACGGATCTGCAGTTTGCTCCAGGCGTCCTGCAGCAGCGTCTGAGTGCAGAGCTGAGCTACCTGGATGTTGTGGAGGAATCTGTGAGGCAGCTGGGTGATGTGGAGAGAGTCAGAGCTGTTTCTCTCGCACAGCAGGAGAGTGTCTCACTCGCACAGATACTGAAGGTCAGACACATTACTGTACACAAGTTAGTGACTCCAGTTTCAGACAAAAGTCTCAATCTAGAGTCATGTTCAAGTCTATAATTCATTGACTCTCAGCCTGGATCTAATTGTTTTATACTTACCTAAATTCAGTTCAGTTCATAATTATTTGTTACACCTTAAACTGATGTTGCAGCTGCTGTACAGAAAATTTGCTTTACGAAAATAACCTGCAGCTATTTTTTTCCATGAGCAAACCAGAGGCAATACTGGTGAGAATACGACTCCACAAATGCCAGATTAAGAAACCTTGCATGGAAGCAAGGGTCAGATGGGGAAAACCCAGCCAACTCTCGTTGACACCAGTATAGGCCTGGGCGATAAACCGAAAATTTACCGATACCGAAATTTATGACAATAACCGACGTCATTTTGCCCATTTCGGTATTTTCGGTGTCTTGAATAATGAAAAGAAAAGTTGTTTTGTCTTTTTTGTCGGTTACATTCATGTTCCTTTAAGACACTGCTCTCCGTGCTGTGTGTAGGGCAGCCTGTAGTCACGTGACTACAGGCTGCAGGCCCTACGGAGAAAGGTCTGACTGCAGAGTCACGGATTTACGCCAGCAGTTTTGCGCCAGTGGCAGAGCATACACGTTAAACACATGTAAACTGCAAATGTTAAAGGAGGTTTGCAACGGTTATATGTGTTGCAATGCATATTTCTATACAAGAAGGAAGATCGTTGCAGATATATGAGTGATGTGACACATGCTGCGGCAAATATCATTGTCCGTTTTTGCTCCATAAAGTATTATAAGCCAACATCAGCCAGTAAACTTAGGAGTCATCTCAAATTACATTTTAACTGAGCAGTCCAGCATGAAGGTAAGTCAGTTAACACAATAATAAGTCTTTTGACACAACAGTACAATCTAGGTTGTACAATAAGTCACACAATATCTAACATATAATAGTTATCTACAATGCTGAACATGTCATAGCTGTATATAATTATATAAATATCAGACTAATTATATAAATATCAGACTTTGTAAACTGCACGTATGATTAAGCCTCAAATTACAACTTTTAAAACAGTTTACTCAACATGGTTTATATACCTTGTTGTCATTTGAGGCTTAATCATATTTATATAATTTTATACATTGTTAGATATTGTACAATTTATGTTGTACTGTTGTGTCAAAAGCCGGTTACTGTCATTACTAAGCCTTTCACCCAGTGTAAAGCCCAGTACCAGGCATTTCCCACCCAGTGCAGAGCTGTGTCCTCCCAGTGCCAAGCCATTATGGGGATTTATGCACTCAAAAGAAGAGTTTGCGTGAGATCTGTTGTCCAGGAAAAATGTCCTATGTGCAAAGTTCTTGTGAACAGATGCAACAACAGAAAGCATATTGACCGTAAACATACAAAACATTTTTGATGTAAATTCTAAATACCACCTCAGAAGTGAGTGTATTGATGAGGTTAATGGTGTCTTTTCTGTCCAAGACATTTTCTTCAATCAATATAACTGGCTGTGAAGTATTTGTTGGCCTAACCATATTATTTATTTTTGGGGTGTGTGTGTATTAGTATTATCGTCCATATATCGTTATCGAGGTGAACTGCTCAATATATCGCAATATTGATTTTAGGCCATATCGTCCCAGCCCTATACCAGTATATTATTTTAAAATGCATTAAAAAAAATCTTAAACAGTCCCTAAAATGTCGGGCTGTACAGCCAGGGACATATGATCAGACTCTGTGACTAAGGTACTCTGACTAAACTCCCCTGTTTCACAAGTCAGAAAAGTACTCTGGGAGACAGAGAATTGACGTAAACTTGGCTTGCTGAGAGGACCACGCCTTACGTTCTCATCATATCGAAGGCTGGAGGAAGGGATGCTGAAAGCTGTGTACCAGATTGTGGCAAATGGCCTGAGATCTATGCCTGGCTCTGAATTTTATTTTTTATTCAAATCAGCGTACAATATATCTGTTGGACACTGTGCCATAGTGCTGCATATCCCACAGTCCCCAGCTTTGTACCCTGATGCTGCTGTTGGGTTTATTTGCACATGATTGTGTTTGTTGATTCTGTCCTTTGACCCCCACAGGCTCAGCAGCAGAGGCAGGAGCGTGAGCTGCAGCTGTTGAAGCTTAAAACAGAACAAGAGGCACTTGAGGCACAAAGACAGCTACAGGAGAGCAGAGAGCGGGCTGCACAGGTACATTCAGTCTGTTTCCAATTAGTGAACAAATAAACTACCCCTCCATTCCTCACCTCCCTGTGGTGTTGAAATGGCAAAGGATGTATTATATTCCTCTTTTCTTTTGTGCAGTTGTAGTGATTTTGCTTGTGTTTACAGGCACATACAGAGCTTTGTGTTGGTCTGGTTCAGTCTCAGCAGCAAGCTCTCCTTGGCCTGCAGGAGACCAGCAGCAGGATCGTCACCCAGCAGGCCGAAACAGCTCAACACCTCAGAGAGGTCTTACATACCCACATGTTTATAACAGACAGTGAAATTAAATGAAAAGCCTTTGCTCTTTATCTGAGCGTCCAGTCAGGCGTTTCAAAAATAATCGTGTGTTATGGTTGATGTTTTGATTGAGATTCTAAATCTGATCTCTCTCTCTCTTGCTTTCTATCTCTCTATATCTCTATATCTGTATCTCTCTATATCTCTGTCTGCCTGTCTCTCTATTTCTCTCTCTGTCTCTCTCTTTCTCTATCTATCTATCTGTATCTCTATCTGTCTATCTCTCTACCTCTCGCTCTCTCTCTCTCTCTCTCTCGCGCTCTCTCTGTCTCTCTCGCGCTCGCTCTCTCTGTCTCTCTTGCTCGCTCTCTCTGTCTCTCTCGCTCGCTCTCTCTCTCTCTCTCTCTCTCTGTGTCTTTCTATCTATCTCATTCTCTTTCTGTTTCTCACTTAGATGACGGGACTTGCTCATTCTCATATGATAAATGTTCCCTCCCTCCCTCCACTGTATGATCATCAGAGACAGCCACTCGCGCAGACAGACAGGTAGCCAATCGGCACACATGCAGGATCTGCTGTTCCTTTTTGCATTATATACAAACTTTAATGTGCTGTATATTCTTTATCAGCGCACACAGAGGTTCAGTACTGCTGCAGTAGCTTTAGGGTTTGTCTTCTCATTTGTGTTCAGCAGTAGGAGTGTCCCACCAGGCAGTGCTCAATCTCCGTCTGCAGAGACTCCTCCAGACAGTCTCTCTGAATCTGTCCCTTCTAGGAGACCCACCATCAGGTACTTCTGTTACTGCACATGGCACTTCGGTAGTCTTATGCGGTTACAGTTGATACAGAATTAGTGCACATACCATCCTCCATATCACAGTAAGCCAACATTTCTTTGCCTTTAAGCTGCAAAAGGAATTATTTTGGATTTGAAATATCACAACATATACACATATCCATCTGTTCAGTCTACAGCAGGTTAACAATGCCAATTTACACTGAACTGATAAGAAATGTTTCAGTCTAGACTAATTTTTGACTGAGGCCCAATACAGGGCAGCCAGGCAGAACAGGCTTATTTACATATATTAGTCTTTAAGCCATTGTGACAAAAACAGCCAGTTTAATTCTAATAGAGAAAGGAAGGTTGGAAAATGACCCTGTAATAATAAATGTATTTATGTGTAATTTGTACAAATGTACCGTAGGTGTAACATAAAGAAAAAGGTTAAATGTTGTCTCTCTTGTGTGCAAAAGGCTGAGGTGTTAGACTTGTGGCACATAAACATATTAATGGTGTAAGCTGGGATGTTACAGTAAGGTGCAGTTATACAAGGCTATGATTTTTTTGACTGAAAAATGTTGTCCTTCTCTCGGTCAGTGGTGGGAGCCCTTCTCTCTCATCATCAGTGAAGGATCAGGGTGATGGGGGTGATGAAGGCTGTAAAGAGCACAGCAGCTCAGTGGAGGAGGAAGTGCACACAGCTGCTGAGGAATCACTTCATACAGACAGCATACAGTCTCTCCTAGAGGACAGAGGTGAGGCCAGTGTTCAGGGGCATCATGTTAAATTGTTATCTAAATCAATCCTTTTTTTTTTACGTGTAATGGCCCTTGTTTTATCAGGTGTCTCACAGTGAGAACAATGGTCTAAGATCTCATGTACTGTAGTCATTGTTACCTAAAAAACATAAATTGATAGTAGATTAGTGTTCTGAAAGGAAAGCCTGTGCGTCATTATTCCCACTCATAGCACATGAGGAACCTAATTAGAATGGAGGCTAAATTGAGTTCGAGCAAGGACATAGATTTGAGGTGACAGTTTACAAGTACAAATTCCTTAAAGATGATCTCTACGACATCAATATTGCAGCAGATAACATGTTCAGACAACCTGGCCTGTAGCAATGTTTGCCCTCTCCATACTTTGTTTTGCCCAATGACAGTCATTGGATTTGTCTCTCTGGGCTTCAATATACAAGCAGATACTTTGAGTAAGGCATTGTTTTGCGGTGTGTGATACTCTGAAATATGGTGAGTGTTTGGCATATCTTATTTAGTTTACTATATAACACTATTTTACTGTTTTTATTTTAATGAACAAACAGCCCAAAATATCTGCAGCACACTGTATGTTGTGTTTTTGTAACATTAAGTTCATGCTTAATTTAACATATTTAAGTATTCTGAATCATTTAAACATTACTGAGAAGTAGTTCGCTTTAAAGAAAATTGTTTTAACAATTTTTATTTTGTGGACAATGTTTTTTTTTTTATTTTTTTTTTTTTTTTTCGTTTATATGGCATTTTTGATTTGTAGCTACCTACAACTATGCACACTTGGTGAAATGAATGATTCAGCACTGTTGGGTCCAACTTTACCCATACTGGGGAATTTTTAACCCAGTCATTTTGTGCAGAGTTTGGTAGTTGTAATAGAGTTTAATTTTGTGTTACATGGTAATTTTCAGGTATTTGAGTTATCTGACTATCTATTTTTAGTTAGTGGAGTTGGCTTGTGCTAGTGATTTTCAGAGTGATTACAGTGTTTGTTATTTGAAAACACTACACTGCACAAAACACTTTATTTGCATCTACTACCACTGCACTGCTCAGAAAGTTTTGGGAAAAAATGGTGAATTCTCCTTTAAGCGGAAGGTGAATTCTGTTTCCTGTGTTTGTCCATTCAACAGACAGTGCCTCCATTGCCACAGAGTACTCCCTGAAGTTTGATGAGTCTGTGACAGAGGATGAGCTGGAGAAATCTTTTCGGTCTCTTCTGCCATCGGAATCTCACTGGAGGGATTCTGTAGAGAGGAACCGAAGCCCTCTGGCTGAATCTGACGAAGAGCGCCGCCGAGAGAAATCTTCTCCACAGCTCTCCAACAAGGTAATATTGCTGTCAGATGTAAATAAAGCAATGTTCAGCAATGTACATATATTTTGAAAAGAGTACATACTGGTCTGCAGCCAGCTTTGTGCAGTTATGTACTTAAAGTTTAGGGACACCTAGCTAGAGCCGTCATAGTCCTTAAATTTTAACTGACAGTTAGTTTCCATTTAAATCATTACAATGAACAGTTTCATTGCTCTCATTTTGTTTAATGTGGGCAAGTTTTAAAATACTAGTGGTCAAAAGAGATTCGCTGTGCTCTATCCTTTCAGGTGATACTCAGTGCCCTAGCTTTAATAACACCAACAGAACATTTGTTTTTAGTAACATATTTTGTTTTAGTTACATTTATTTACTTCAAAATTACTGAGAAATTCATGTTCTGTTGCAAAATAAACATGAAACACTCAAATAACTGTGTAAAAATATTTCCATTAAATATTTAGGATTATCTAAAATAATCAGACATTTATATAATAATTGTGACATGATTGTGAAATCTGTTTAATAAAAATATTTTCTTTGATGGTTATAATACATTACCATATTAAAGCCTGTTCTTTCAGATGTTTAAAGGAAAACTTTATTTTATATTGCATGGCTACTAGGGTTGAGCCGAATACTCGTTTGACGAGTATCCGGTACGGATAAAGCATTTGTGACGAGTACGATCATTAAACGAGTAAAACTTGTCAATATCTCCACTCGTACTGAAGGAAAATCCTCATTGGGTAACGGACTGTCTTCATGATTTGTGATTGGCCAGTCACACAGAGCGCCCGCCCCTCCCTACATAGATACATCTCTGCCAGAGCTGTTCTGCATTCTCACTCCCTCTCACACGGTCACTCAGTCACACACACATACACACACCCCTACCTTAATCAACATTGTTTAACTTTGTGTAGAAAAAAATGACAAAAACGTTAGGTAGTAAAAAATAAATAATTGAAAGAAAAAAATCAGCTTGATCATAAAATAAAAAATAAAAAAGGAAGTTGTGTTGAGTATGACAACTCTTGTTCATGCATACTTAGTAGTTCATAATTTCCTACTGCATGAGTTGTATTCATTCATGCACTTAAACTTATTCATGTTCTGAGTTTATAAAAAAACTTGTTCTGTAAATAGTTCTCTTACTTTTGTGATCAAAAACATTGTTTTGAATCTCAATTTTGAGGCTGTTCTGTAAATAGTTTTCAAATAAACAATACATATAACAACTTCTGATCAATTCATATCATTTTCAGCCTTGCTGATTTAAGCCCCACCCACTTCTGATTAAACTACGCCCAATTCAGTTTTAGACCCCACCCACTCTGAGTACAGATTCAGATACAGATAATTTAGATGGTTGAACAGTTACAGATACAGATACAGATAGTGGTGTACTCGCTCATCCCTAATGGCTACCATGCTGCACATCAGGAGGCTTACTGATCATAACCTAGAGATATTGTTTTGCAGTATTTTGCCCCTCCAATCTATAAACAGGCCTCCTCCCTAAAATAAAATTCTGGCCACATCAGTGGTGTGATGTTTAGAGATGGATCTAATGGTCTTCACACCCTGCTGTTGAATGTGGGTGTGATTTTGAACCTCTCTCTCAGATCAAACTGTGCTCTTCACTCCCTCATTCTAAAAAACTAGACTCATATGGTGCTTTAAGTATTTCATAGCCTGAGAAGCTGTTCTTTCTAGAACTGTTTAAGATTAATTCACATCAGGTCTACTGCATATATTCATTGTCACATGCAAACAGTGTGCATGGTTTCACTTTCTCTCTGTTTCTCTTTTTTTTTTTTTTCTTTCTATAGGACAGCAGCATGTTCTCAAGCGGTCAGGACAGTTTCAGTAAGTTCACCATGACCATGGTGAAGCAGTACATGCAGGAGGAGGAGGTTCGAGCTCAGCATCAGAGCTCCTTACTGAGACTCAGACAGCGAGCACTGAGGGAGAACACAAAGGCCGAACTCGCCTGGCTTGAGCACCAGAAAAGGCAAGTATAAATAAAGCTGTCTGGTGTAATGAAGCTCCGCCCACAATATCAAAGCTCCAACATCAGCGATAAAGGTACACCCATTTTAATTATGCCCCACGTGCCATACTAAAGCTCCACCCACCATTAATAATGCTGAGAATACAGTAGTGCTCCAATCACAGTAATACATTTCCACTGACTTTAATTGCCACCTACATTATTAAAGCTCCAATCAGTTAAAAAAGCTCCACCCACATTAATAAAGCTGAACTACACTAATGCTCCAATCACATGAATACATTTCCACTGGCTGTAATACCATTCTACAGTAATAAAACTCCAGATACAATAATAAATCTACTAAAGCATTTTATCTCCCATTACATCTGTAGCATGTGTTCAGTGTTTTTAAATTTTTTTAGTAATATTAAATACTTTTTTAAAATATGCATGGTGTAAAATGAGATTTTCAGTATTTGATGTAAGCAGTGAAATTATAGTACCATAATGTGAAGATTGTGATGCATGTGCTCTCTTCTGACAGGCGTTTGCGAGATAAAGGTGAGGATGATAAAATGCCACCGATCCGCAAAAGACAACGAGGACTGCTGCTCAAACTGCAACAGGAACAGGTGACTTACATACACAAATAATGCTCTTGTATAATGTACTGCAGGAGTGAATCTTTGTAGTCTTTCAGGCATTTGTGTGAAATGGTACATTGTACTGAAACTTAACATCTTTTCACTGATGATTTCTTTAACAATAATGATGGGTACAGCACAAATTATATAGTATTTTTACTATCCAAAACCACCATCTTTTGGGTTTTATTTGTAATGTTGATAATGGTAAAATGGCAGTATGCTCACCTTGAATGGATTTCAAATTCAATCTAAGAGCAGTTCATAGCCATTTAATTTCAAGAGCATATATTTAGGAAAATCAGCTTTTCAGTATTTTTACACCTGTATTTGGATACCTAAAGGGCCTACCAACCGACAAACTAAAAAATTAAATCCCAATCAGTTTTTTTATTGGATGACTGGGTGTGATAACATGAATTTCTATAACTGGTTCAGGTAAAAATGTAACAATAAAGCGGATTTTACAGCCACAGCCTCCAAGAGTGTTGCACCACCTATGAGTTTGAACAGAGTCCGCCATGTAATGTTGACACATGGCTACTTACAGAGAACCATACAAAACTGTACAACAGAAAACAGGAGAGTGGATTATGGATATTATATTTAATGGCAACATCCAGCAAATGCTGACAGAAAACTTGAACTTGAGCTTTTATCTTGAAGTAAAACCTCAGCTTCATTGAGTGAAGATGCATCATTTCTTATGCTGCTGTGCTCTTTGGCCGTGTTGTGCTATTGTTATACTGTGGCAGTGAGTTTTTTCATGGACTGGATCTGTTATAATGGCTGAGAGAGAGCAGTGAGTAGTCAAGTTAGTGAATAAAGGCACAGATAGTAACTTTAGTGAGAACAATGATGTAAATCAGAAAAATGATTTAAATGTGATTGTTCGGTGAGCTCTTCTGTGTGTGTGAACTCTGCTCTCTGTGCTAAGAGGGGGGTTGAGTGAACAGGGCCACCTGCTTCTATAACCTTCCAATTTAATGTTGCTGCTTCTAAGACAGATCTAAGATATGCATCAACCAGGCTAACCTTTAAGGTATTTTGACCCAAAAAAATGTGACCGACATTTCATTTACATCCCCAAGTAACTTGACTAAAAGTTAGCAAATCAAAAAGAGTATGATAGTCTCATTTAACATCTTTCTTTGAGATGGATCTTCAAATGTTTTGTTCCAATCACTATATCACACTTCTGTCTCTGCAGTGGAGTTTCTTCACATGGAATTATGCCTTTGTTTTTATGGTAATCATTTCATGATGTGTGTGTGTGTGCTACCAGCATTACTCCCATATGAGTGGAGGAAAACTGTGAAATATCTTAAGTCTAGAAATAGTTTTAAATATTAAAATAGTGCATTTATGTCTCTTTTTGTCAGTGAGAATACATCAGTTTTCAGATCTTTAGGCCTAAAAGGACAGTTTTGTAAAAATTGTGTCTTTCTATATGTTGTGTGTTACATTTTTTGGAGCAGAAACGAACATGTCTGTTTGTGTTTTAGGCAGAGATTAGGCATCTGCAGGAGGTGAACAGGGCTGCACGGAGAGAGCGGCAACTTCTGCTCAAACAGCAGGAAGAGATTGAGAGGATTCGAAACAACACGCTCAAACTGCGAGAGAAACTCCGTAACGCAGATAACCACCCGGTCCGAAAACACACACACACACACAATAAACATACCATTAATGTAAAGAATATTTTCAAAACTTGATACAATAACCAACTACAAGATTGTATTTTACAAATGGTGTTCATGTAGTCAATATAATCCTGAATGCAGCCAAAATGTATATAATGTAATAATTGTATGTGAACCAAAGTTGAGCATTAAGTTAATGTTGACCTATTGGTCATAATTTTGATCACACCAGCTTTAATGTATCTGCATACATCTTAAAGGGCCTAAAGTGGTTTGATTTGAGTTTTATTAGTTTTAACATTTGTTTGATAAAGCATATAATCATTGTAAAAATTTCAAAAGGTGCAGACTACCTAGACCATACAATCCAAAACTCAACTTCCTGCTAAAGCTCTGAATTGACCAAGATCAGAATTGTCCAATTTTGGCATATGTTTATTGTAACTTTCATGACAAAAACGAGCTTCGTTGCTTTTGTTGTAGCACTTAATTCAATTTAAAATGAAAATAAATTATGCAACTATTTTACTTATATAAAAAATATATTTTGTTTACAAATTTTTAATTTTGGTTTCTCCCATTAAAGAGTAATTTTTTTTATACTGGAGCTTTGTTAGATATAGTTTAACAGAATGTGTACTAGTATGTTCAAATTTATTTTATAAAAATATAATTAATAAAAATGGGCCTTTTAACTTGTTTCTTCAGAGATCATCTGTGTCAGATGAGGTGAAAGAGGCAGAGCCTGTCCTGGTGAAGGATGCAGAGACCAGGAGCCCTTCTCCCCTCTCAGTGTCAGGCAGTGAGACCAGCAGCATCATGCAGAAGCTCAAAAAGATACGATATCACACAGACGAGAGGTACACAAGCTCTCTGTTCCACCACACTTACTCACTTTCATAAATGCAGAACTTAATTTAATTTGTTTGATATCAAATAATTCAAAGAATAATTATTTTAGAGATAATATCTGAATAATTTGACATGTTTTGAGGAGGCAGAACAAAATAAGAGCTGTTGCACATGAGTTTTCTCAGTTTGTGTTGTTTGGATACCAATTAGCTCAGAAGGTGTTTTCTGGAGTCTTGTTTGTTTATTTTATCAGTAAACTGCATGTGGGTTTGCTGATGAGCTGGGTGGTTTTTTGTGTGTGTGCAGAAGTTTTTGTATGAACATAAGCATGCTCTGTGTGGGAAAGGTATGTTAACATGTTTATTCAGATAGAGATTATGTATGTTATCATTGTTTATTCAGTGTCTCCCTGCATGTTCTAAGTTCCTGATACAGCAGGAGTCGGAATCAAAGCCACATTAGAGATCATACTGCACGATTAATAGTTTTTTAAACATTTTATGATATTATAAACACACAATATGGAAATTCTACCTGAGTGAGAATTAATATCAGATATCTTGTATATTAAATTATTACTGCTGAATGTGAAAAGGATGAGATTTTTTAAAATTTATTTAAAAGTTTGTGCAAATAAGAAACTGTTATGTATTTGAAACTTAATTTATCAAATGTAATATCATGGCTGGGGATGCAAGATCGGATGCTTTTCACACCTTAAGGTGTTTATGAAACAAAACAGATTTATTTCGATGACAGTTCATTTGAATGTGTTTACCAGATGGCTCCTTGCACTCCAAGCTCAATTTTCCAGATGGAGAAAATTATTTTTGTTGACCTCTGTTTGTTTTTTTGCAAATTTTCACTGTCAACAGCAACAATTTCTATTTAATTGAGATGCCTTTTTTTACCTCAGGCGTACTGCCAAGCTCTGCTATGGATCTACAGGCTTCCTGTCGTTTGTTCTCTGCTTTGTTAAATGTGGTTCCAACAGCAATTCAAACTCACTTACTAGGTTTTAACTGAAAACATCCATCAAAGCAGTCATTACAAAGTTTCAACTCTTGAATGTGAAAATGAGGCTACTTTAACTTTTTCTTTTTACTCAATTTCAGTGTTTGCATTAGTCAGTGAGGAACAAATTTATTTTCTGAATAACCTTTCAAACAAGGCAGCGAGATTCCAAAAAAATTCATGTGAATAGTTTTAGTATAAGTTGACTTTGACTATTTTTTATTATTCATTTGCTTAAAATTTGGTGTGTTTAGGAAGTTTGAGTGATTTATTATTGCTAAAATATATAAATATTCAAATAAGTAATAGCTAATAAAACAATTCCAATTTTTTTTTTTTTTTTTTTTTTTTTTTTTTTTTTTTTTTTTTAAATCTAGCATATCTATGGAATTCTCTATGTTATGTTAGCACTCACAGTGATGCACCCTCACATTCTACACTGAGCTTAAAATTGTGTGGCAGTCTTGTTGTACAACTATGTCTGTTTTATAGTGAACTTATAAATGCTTCAAAATTAATCAAATGTAGTCATCAAAATGATTGGTGCACCCTCGTGCAATACCCCACACTTTTATCCCATCTTTTTTTATAGATACAGTGGAACCTCAGTTTTCATCATTAACCTGTTACAATGTGTCTGATGAAAACTAAAATGAATATTTCCCTTAAGAAATCAAGTATATCCAATTAATCTGTTCCAGATACTGCAAAATATTAACAAAAATACATTCTATATAGAATATCTATAGTTTTACAAACAGAAAACAATGATAAAATAAAAAAACAAGAGTCTAATGAAATAGATAAATGAACAAGGTCATTCTTACAGGTTAACATTTTAGTCCAGCCATTTGTTTTGTACGCTTGTTCTTGGCCACTATTTGTTTTCACACCTGTTTTCAGGATGTGCACCATTGTTTTAGTGTGACGTGTTTGTTTGTTTTGAGCGTTATCAATGAGTAACAAAGCCAGAATGAATGTGTGTGAGTGAAGAACGTGTGGGTGGATGCTTTGACTTTGCTAAATTATCAGTGAAAACTGGGCAGATGAATGATAATATTGACAGTTTTTCTGAAAAAAAAGTTAACAATTATATGATAACCAGAGCAAATGAGGTTCCACTGTATAGTGTAGCCTGAGTTGGAGCAAGTTGTGTGGAATCAGTGTGGAGTTTTGTGGCTTTATTAATGCGTCATCATTTCATTGTGTTCTCTACACTCCATTCTTTCTAACTTATTACTTCAATGCCATGTTCATAAACTCTGGGTGAATCATATTTATATTTATTGAAACTGAATCCTTTATGTAATACAGCCTGAGCCTTTGGCTTTAGGTGAATTTCATATTGGACTGCTTCACTTGGCTTTTCAACCAATCTGTGGCCATTATTTTAGTTCTATGGACCAAACAAAATTAAGGAAGCCTCAACATCTTCCAGATTTTGAAAGCTGTTGTCATTTATGTCTATGCAAGATGTTTTTTTAATGCTCCTCTCTAGTTTTTATGCATAATGGTCATAATTAAGTTTATTTACATATTCAGTGTTTTGTCCCAGCATGCCACATTCAACAAAATTTACATTTGTGTTGCAGATTGTGTTTAAGAAATATACATAATAAAAATAGATTCTAATGTAAGGATCAATGTAAATAGGATTTGCTTGGCAAATAAAAATTTGGCTGCCATGACTGACTGTGCATGTTCATACCAAATACATTGTATGGGCAAAGGTTCTTATTAAATATTAAAAAGTGATGAAAAAATAGCTTATATGGAAGTGCTGGTTTTATTTATGGAGATCTTCCTGCCTGCTCCACACTCTCAGACAAGAAAGCACTCAGTTTCAATTGTAACCACTGTTAATCAGGTCTAACTTTAGACAGCATAACTGCACTATATTCAAGTGGAATTATTAGTTGCTTTTACTCAATAAGTATTTTAGTAATGTTTTTTTTGCCAGTAGATCCGCCCATTCATTAGGGGACTGTCTATTACTTGTAATGTTCCTGACTCTAGGAGGGTGCAGACTCGCACAGGCCTCCTCCGATGCATGTGAAGTCAAGCCACTGCCTCTTTTCCAGCTGCTGCCAATACATCACCGCAATGTAGCCAACGTGCTCAGAGGAAAGCGCAGGATCCCCAGTTCTTAAGAATCGCCTGGCAAATGCCAGCCAACATTACTTACTAGTGCTGGGGAGAGAATGCAATCTGACCCACCCATAGAGAGCATGGCCAAATTTTGCTATCTTGGGCCCTGGCTGTCAATGGCAAGCAGCAGAACTTGCGAACTCAATTTTACTGATTATCCTGATTTTTTAAAACGGGTTTATTGTGGTAAATTTTCAGTGTCACCCAGGTCTAGCGACAATTGATTTCTTGTGTTTGTTACCAACATTAGTGTTGCAGCTCCAGTTCTAAATTAAGAAGGACACTGTTGATTGGCTATAATTGAAGGAAGAGTAAAATTGTTAAAAGGTTATGAAAATGTGCCTGTAATGTACCTTTTCCTGACTGTTCCTGAAAAGGTCCGTTTGTTCTCATGTGCATGTGCATGTGTGTGTATTAGTATTTTGATATGCTCTTACCTTTACTCCAAATGTATTTGTAGTTCATTTGAGTTTACTGTTTGTGCTGCATTACTTACTGTGATCAGTTGCCAAGTTTCTTCATGTGTATTGCGGCCCGTCCATGACCGTGTCATTTAATAAATAAATGTACATTTATTACAGAATATTTATTATTGAACTGTACAGCAAAATAAGTGCTTTTGAGGAATTACCAGCACATTTCACCTAGATCACTATTTGCTTCCTCCAACAACTCTTTAACATCTCTCTCTTTCTCTTTATCTCTTTTCCATGCGTGTCTTCCACTCCTTTTGTATGTGTATGTGTGTAGAATGTGTTCTCCTGTGCTCTCTTGGTTCTCTGTGTTCGGTGCTCAGCACTGGGCGTGGCTTCGTCTGTGTCTCCCTAAACTCCGCCCTAAATTCCAGCTCTATATCTACAGTCAGTTGGTGAGGTACAGTACATCTGTTTTACATGGAGAGCATGCTTCTGTTCACCTGCACACGGGAGGAATGGGTGTGTTCTGTTTCATAGCTTTGCCAATACATTTCTGTTGCTAGGTTGGACAAATTTTTTAGGACACTGGTAAAAATCCCTTTCTATTGGCTGTATCTAGCTAGCTAGCAATGGTGACACTACTGAAGTATGTGAGCTGTTGGCTTGGCCTTTTAATTAGATGTGTAGCCCTAAAATCTAGCCTAACTCCTATCTAGCCTAATTCAAATGAAATCTGATTAGAAATAACTGACTCTAACTGTAGGCATTTATACAGAAACTGAGTTGTTCTATAATTCTTCTTTAGATTAATGAGTTTATTACCAGTGTTCTGTAAAGCTTGTGCAACACCACAACAGGAGCTGTAAAAGGACTTGTTGATGGGCAGAGCTTGGACAGGGTAATTAGACACACAAACTCTGCCTCAATCAAACAATGACAACTTTGGCAAAACCTCTTTTACACACCTAACCACATCTATGTAGTTTTGTAGTTATTATTAACAGCAAGGCAGAATGTCCAGTTTAGTTTTTATGAGCATAAACAAAAAAATATTCTTATTTGAGTGGCAGGTTTATAGCGTTATTACCACTCAAGACTCACAAGTAATATACGGTCAGACTACCGTACCATTGTATTGTGATGCATGCCTCGATGAGGTGCCACCAAACCCTGAAAAAAGGCTTGTCCACAAGAAAACTAAAATCAAAGTACACCAAAAATGTGCAGCCTGGAGTTTTTAAAATCCTATTCTCAGTGCTTGGAAAAGCTGTTTTAGTGTGAAAAGGATGCCAAAATTCTGAGAAAAGAACATTTTCAAAAATGTCTGTATGTGGATGGGGCCAGTATGTAAAAACAGTGTCTTGCAGTTCTTCATTAGGTTGAATGGTATTTTTGCCATCGTTCTCTCCAGCTTGATCAGACTGATGGATTATTCTGATTAAGGCTGGTTAAAAGTGCTCAGTGTGTTCTGCAGTAAATCTTCCTTCTTCTGCAGATTGAATCAGCTCGTCCTGTGATGAGCTAATGAGTATAAATGAGCTTGAGGCTGTAATAGAACTGAAGGTTAGATTGGATGGAGATGGCTTTTGTATTCAAAGCGAGACCATTGCTTTCAGATAAAGCCATCTGTTTTTCTCTAACATACTTTTAATGATCTTGGACCTTCATGAAGGCGACAGCAGGACAGGTCGGTTCTCAGTGCTCAGAAAAACAGCAACAGCATGTAAAGCTATTTTAAGGTAGAATTTCCTACATAGAATAACAACCAAAAAAAACTGCTATTTTCGCTAAGAATGGGTATATTATGTTAAGGTCCCATATCATGGAAAATGACCTCTTACTTTTTTATGTAACTAAATTATTGCATTTCCTGAATATAATGCACAGTGATTGCACAGCTTAGTTGGTTTCCAGGCATTTGCTGTGGTGATGTTAGGCAGTTGCTATTGTATCCCAGGCGATTGCTAAGTGGTTGTTTTGATGTTGCTAGGTGATCACTAAGTGGTTGACCCAGCTTATTGTGGTTCCTACGGTGTTGCAAGGTGGTTGCTAGCGTGTCTCAGGTGGTTGGCAGATGTCATTTGGAAGAACCTGGGATGAATAATCCACACACAGAGGAGTGCGGGTCAGTAAGGCTGTGGAATAAAGTTTGGGGAGTTCTAACTGAGTCAGTACATGTAGTTTGTTGGCTGTAGGTTAATTAAAGGAAACAATATGTTTTAGGTAGGGCTAAAAGTGAATTGAAGTGTATGGTAGAAACAAGGGATTGAGGGTAGGGGAGAAACAGATGAGTGCAGGTCAGAACATCATGGAATTCATGTCTGGGAGTTTGCCCTGAGATAGTGTATGTGAAACAGTATCTGTCAGTTGAGCAGATTTGCAGTAGTTGAACATATGCTTTCACACTCCATTCATTCTTAATGGGGAAAACATAGGAATTGAACATACTTTTGTCAAAATTTATTTCCGATCAAAAAGTTGTACAAGCTCACCATTCCTGATCAGACCAAACATTCCAGAGTTGGTCCAGTCTCCATTTCAAAAACTGTGGTAATATTTTGCGGACAACAAATTAGGTACCAAGAAGAATATACATCAAATAACAATAGTGTTACACACTGTATGCAGTGCTCAATCACTAATAATTGAGTTTGATGTTTAAACATTATTTTCATTTTAGAAATGTATACTTAACTTCCCAGTCCACAAAACAGTTTTTACACAGTCAACCAACCACTGAAATAAACAAATGCTGTTTCTTTTTTAAGTTTATTTTTAATCTCACTTTATTTGAATGGGTTGCCATTTCCTCCATCTGCTTATTTACAGAGATTCACGTTATTAACGGTCTGCCAAAACTCATTTGATACTTAACTGTTAGGGCTAGGTTTATGGACAGCATTAGAGTTAGGACCAGGGTTAGGTTTTGGGGTGAGGTTAAGGTTAGGGTAACTGAAAATTAAGTGGACTCTATTAAATTAGTTGAATGTAAATTAAATGCAGTGTAATAATATATGAAGCATAAAAAATTACATAATTTTTTTTTTTTTTACACAAATTGTTTTCTTATATTATTTCTTTACTCTTAAAAATGGTGTTGCAAAAATCTTTTAAGTGTTTTTAAATGTTTAAGAAAGGGATATGAGAGTGTAAATTTTTAAAGAACATCCACACAGCATAAAATGTCTATGCCATTTTCAGAGGTTTTTTAAAAATTCTGTATCACAGAAAAAATCATTTCCCTTTTTTAAATGAGTGGCTTGATGTAGCATGTAAACACTGTTATAGTTTCAAATCTACTGTCCACTCCCTTGTCCATAAATAGAATCTAAACTGCAAAAACTGCCTGTTTTAAAGTTCTGTGTTTTTGTAATGTTTCTTTTACGTTTACTCATCTATTAGGCCTATAAGAGTTTAGTCCCACTGTTTTTGCAGTGTTTTAGCCTGGACTGCGGTTTGAATAATGCTCAGTAGTAAAAAAATATTTAAGTGCTAATCATTAGTTTCTCAAATCTCCAGCCTCAGAGACACACAGCCACAGAATGTGCTGTGGGTCTGACCTCCAGGGTGCGATGTGCTTCATTACCCTGAGCTCAGACATCTGCATGGGTTTGCTGTGATGTTGGTGATGATTACGATGGTGTTGATGAAGGCATACTGGTGTGTTTGAGCAGTGTTGTATGCTCTGAAATCATGCCTAAACAAGGATGGTTATGGTTTATATGCCGTGTGTTTGTTTTTGTACATGATTTAAAGGCGATAAAACACAAAATCTGATTTGACCAAGACATGGTTGCTGCCTGAAGTTTTAATCTTAAGTTTTGAAATGGAGCTAATGTCGCTAATGCAATAAAAGATTCTAAGCCTGGTGCTACATGCATGTCCAATTTTTCACACATGAATAAAAAAAATGTAAGTTTTCTAAGCTGTTTTTTAGATTTCTGCATACATTTGATCTAAAGCTGCTTCAGATTGTCACACAAGTCCTAAAGGTAGGTAGAAGGAACCACATCAAACACAAAATTTAAAAAATATTACACTTTGCCATTCACAGGCATGTAATGTTGGATTATTTTCCTCAGTAATCTAATGGTAAAGTTATGTAAGCATTTAGGGTTTGCAGATAATTTTAAGGTGAAATTTGAGTTCTCTCAATTAATGTGATGACAATTGGTGTGAGTGGGTGCTCTGTTTTATTTAAAGAACATGGATCTAGGAAAGTGTGATCTTCACACCTTTCCACGCATGTGTGGAAGTGTACCATGGCACAAACAAATGAGCAAGAACCTCAGAAGAGTTTTTGATGTTCATTAGGCTGGAAAAAATTAAGAAATCTGTAGAGAGTTTGGACTCAGTCAGACAGATTGTGTACAAATAGAGGAAATTCAAGATCATGGTTACCCTCCCCAGGAATGGTTGACCGGTGAGGTCACCAAGACCCCAGGGTAACTTCTAAGCAAAAACCCTAAGTTGTTCATCTAAGTATGATTAAAAAATGAATAAAGTTAATGTTGTGAAATGACCAAGTCAGTGTCTTGACCTTAGTCCAGTAGAAGTGATGTGGAAGGACCTGAAGCAAGCAGTTCACAGATTCTTCTAAGCCAATGTGCAGGTCTGATCAATATTTTGTTATTCCTGTTGTGCAGGAATTATTGCTGCACAAGGGATTCACACTATGTACATAAAGCAAAGATTCACAATTTTCGTCAAATTTATCAAGAATTTATATGGAAAAATTCTAAATGGTGCACAAACTTTCATTCACCACTGTGCTTGTCAGTTTTTATGGTGTGTGATTGAGCTCCATTCTAACTGGTGGGGTATAAACTTCCATTATTTGTTAATTACATTAACCTTGTAATTCCAGTGTAAAACTAAAGAAAAACTTCAGACACCAAACATGTTGTGGACAGCTTCATTTGGGATAAAAATCAGTTCCATGTTATTTTTTGTTGAAATATCACGTGAATGAATGGTGAGTTTGTGCATGTTTATGGTTTGGTTATTATGATGTGTTATTATTTTGTTATATTTCCTCCAGGTTTCTGACTGAGCGCGAGGTGAGATTGTTGCGACGGCGCCTTCAGGTTGAGGAGCTGCTACAGTGGAGAGAGCGTTTGGATGTTGAGGAGGCAACAGTTCGGCGGATGGAGAAACAGGCGCTGACAGCCTGGGAACAAACTCAACACTCTGCTAACTCTCAGTTACCACTGCCTTCTAACAACAACACCGACTACACTCAGGACAGGACAGAAGACAGGGGTGAGAGCAGACAATTTTTTCAATACTGATATGAAACCTCATATAAGCAACCATCACATAAAACAGGTGTTGCAGTCCATTGTGAGGTAGCTGCCTAAGTAGACAACTTTTTTAAAGAACATACACAGGCTTCTGATGAAAAATTACGCTGGATGTCAAATTTGTGTATAAGCTATTCTAAGCTAAGATGCTTACTAGCATGCAAGTAAACAGATTTCAAATGTTCCCCAATGACAACGGAACTCTTGAGGGCTGTGACTCATTAGATAGGTTACTTTAGAATGTATTTTCTTTCAGAATACATTTAACACTGGATCACAATAATTTATTTCTGCTGATATCAGCCTAATACCTGTTATCACATCAGTTCCATCTGTATTAGCTTTTTTTTTTTTTTTTGAACCACACAATTTTTCAGTATTTTTCCTGGAACTTTATTCAGCTTTTCATATATTTCCCATTAAGCCTGTTCTTTCCTGTGAGTACAGTTGTTCCACAAGAAATTACATTTTCTATATTTGTACACCCCACATTTCTAAAATAAAGCTAAAATGGACATGGAGCTGCATGGCCAGTGTTAATAACAGACACAATAACTCAGTAGTCACCTAAATAGTCCAGTTGTGCATCACCAAAACTTCTCTCATCTCTCTAAAACTGCATGCATAAGTACTCACAGCAAGAAAGAATAAAGGGAAGGAGAGAGAAAAGGATGAAGGCATAAAAAGACTGAATCTCAAATGACTCAATATTTGAAGTAAAATCTTTACTTAAACTCACTCAAATGATGCACTGTATATCCAGTAAGGGACTATTTGGGATTCAGCCAAAGAGTTTGAGTTACAGGCTGTATGATTAAACAATCAGCTCTTTTAGTCCCTGAGGAATTCAGACTTTGGGTGGAGGGGTCAGGTAATACAAGTTAGTTGAGCAGTTGAGATTACTGCAGGAATTCAAGAGGAGTTTTCATCAGTGTTGCAGACATTTAAGACATATTTTGTGTGATTTTGAATCTGACAGAGCAATGCAAGGATCATTCTAAATATATTACAATATATTACATACATCTTCCCTTCAATACTGTGCAGTCCTTCTGTCCCGTGTGCAGAAAAGCACCCCCAAAGTATGTTTCCACCCCCATGCTTCATGGTTGGGACGGTGTTCTTGGGGTTATACTCCTTCTTCTTCTTCCTCCAAACATGGCGAGTGGAGTTAATCTAATCTGACTACATTACCATCTCCCATGCCTCCTCTAGATCATCCAGATGGTCATTGGCGAACTTCAGACAGGCCTTGAACATGTACCTGCATGAGCAGGTGGACCTTGTGTGCCCTGCAGGATTTTAAACCATGACTGCGTAGTGTGTTACTAATGGTCCACTTTGAGACTGTGGTCCCAGCTATCTTCAGGTCATTGACCAGGTTCTCCCATGTAGTTTTGGGCCTATTCCTGACCTTTGTCAGAATCATGTTTACCCTACGAGGCGAGATCTTGCATGGATCCACAGACTGAGGATGATTGACAGTCATCTTGTTTCTTCCATTTTCTAATAATTGTGCCAATAGTCATTGCCTTCTCAAGAAGCTGCTTGCCTATTGTCCTGTAGCCCATCCCAGCCTTGTGCAGGTCTACAGTTTTGTGGAGCGGAGACTTTGACATATGGGGCACGACGCGCAGTGTGTTCCATGTAGGCGGAGCCCTGACTCTGTAACCAGTTATACATCTATATATAAAATTAAATTCAATCTTTAAGCAGTCATACATCCCTAAATACCAGTTTTGTTACTTTGGTTTTGAGGCTCCACAGCTCTCAGCTTGTATCCTTGTGTGAAGAGTTTAAAACTAGCACTGTGATTTGTCAAAGTTTTCCCAATGTAGTTATAGCCATAGATGAGCTGCCTAGCGCATGGATACACAGACAGCTGAACTCAAAGGCATCTATTCTGCCCTGGTGCTAATGTTAGCTGAACATTATTGCTGTAAAATTGTGCAGGAATTTCCTGCATTATTAATGCTAAATTTGCGAGAATCAAATAAATTATGCAGTCCCGCACTGAAATTCAGGCCTATTTGCATTTATGACATAATTTTTAATCCTAATACTCAGCTTGTGCTGGTTGGCTGTACCTGCAGATTTTTGCTATTTGGAAGTCAACAGTTATTAGAGACGCACTCTATCCTTCTAGATAGTTATAAGACATGTAAAAAAAGAGCCACCTTGTGTAAGCAACAAATATCTTTGTTGCCTTTGCTGCTTATGTCAGGTTATGAAACAAGATCATGCTTTTTTTTTAAATACCTAAAACATACATTACTATGAGTTTACATCATTACATAATTGTCATAATTTTCTCCCTAAGGCTTGATTTACCCTGAATTATGCTATTTTTTATGTCCAAAAGCAGTCGGTGAGGATGACCCTATCGGGCCGTCCGGTTCAAAACACCCTTCAACACAGATCAGTTCTCACACTCGCACACAGACCCTCTCCATTCAGCCCTCAGAGTCCACACACAGCCATGAGGTAAGCAACACACAACAAAATGTTAACACAAAGTCACAAGTTAAATTAAATCTTAAGGAACCAGTTGTTCTAAATGAGCATTCCTCGCATTCAGTGGTCCATAACTTTCATATTTCATAAGCTAGCTGCAAGCCAAACTGTCCTCTTTCTGGTGCATCATTTATGTAGATGATTTATGTTGAGAGATCTAATGACAAATTTGCTTCAAATAAACGATGTGCCAAAAACGATAACACAGAAATGTGTTAATAATAATAATCTTTATTTATATAGCACCTTTCATACATAAAAATGCAGTGCAAAGTGCTTTACAAAACAAAGTAAAAACAGAGAGAAAAGTAGATAATCAATTAAACAAAAATAAAATGCAACACATAGAAACAATAGTAGTAAAAAGGATATGTGGTAACACTTTCTATGAAGCCTAGATTTATAAGTTGTTATAAATGTGTTTATAACTATTTATAACTTGGTAATAATGCTTTATAAGCATACTTATAAACTCTTATAATGCATCATGAGCCTATAATTATATATTATACCTCTGGGTTTGATAACTTATATGATGAATTAATGTTATAATTTATTGTAATGCATTATAAGCAAAAATGATCTGCATGGTTATAAAGGCTTTATTAAAATTATAAAGCATTAAACATTCAAAATGTTATCACAGAGTGCTTCAATAAAGTGATTTTATATCAGAAAATACAATGCACATGAGTGTGCCTGAAAATGTTACAACTGAACTGAACTACATGTGAGTGCTTAGACAGAGTGAAATTATTCTTTTTAAAGTACAAAGTAATTGTATGCTGTAGTCTGTTTCCTTTGAAATTGAAGAATTGAAGTTTTAAAATGGAAATAATCAGGGTTCCAGCAAGGTCTTAAAAAGTCTAAAATTCAAAATTTTAAGGCCTTATAAAGTCTTAAAAACGGCAAGATATCCTTCCAAGGTCTTAAATTAAATTTATTAAAGTCTTAACATTTTACTTTAACTTTCAGAGAAGCGTGGTCTAATTGGAAGATAGTGTGGCTAACTTCTGCTAAGGTTGACTAAATGCATCAGTGTAAATGTAGTTCTGTTCTCTGTGTTTCGGGGGGGGGGGGGGCTACCAGTGTGGGCCGTTGTCATTAAACTACAAATCCCATGGCCGAGATTGTCACAGAAGTGTTTTCATCATCTTACGTCAATAGTACCCTAAACATCAAATTACTGTTGCCGGGTGTG
>BRDA01003865.1:56310-83643 GCA_036984385.1 Crenuchus spilurus
CTGTGTTTCGGGGGGGGGGGGCTACCAGTGTGGGCCGTTGTCATTAAACTACAAATCCCATGATAACTGCATTCTACTACTTTTGTGAAGACACTGTTAGAGCCGTTGGCAACCTTTGTTGCAATTTTTAGACTTTTTTTTTTACAGAGTTTTTCAGACTTTTTTCCCCAAAAAAAGTGACTAGCAACAAATCTATTGACTTTTCCTGGTGTTATTGGATATGGCATTATGTTTGTGCCACAATTCTGAGCACGCGCGGATGTGTTGAGCAAGCAAGACCTTTGATACTGAGATTGTTGATAAAAAAGTAGAAGTCTGACATATGTACAGTGAGGTTGTATTATACATGCTAGTGTTGTGTTGGTAAGGTTACTTGTGTTGAAAATGTAACTATCTGTTCTAATATTGAATGAAATTAATCGTTTTCAATAACTGAATTAATAACAATAAAATGTTTTGAGAATATTTGGGATCATTAGAATGTTTCTGGCAATTTGTCATGTTGGTCTTAAATTTAACTGAGAATGGTCTTAAAAGGTCTTAATAAAGTCTTAAATTTAACTCGCCAAAACCTGCAAGAACCCTGAATAATGTTTCGTTTATAATCAGTTTGTTTTCACCTTGTTTTACAACAGTAATGTTTATAGTACCTTATAATTAAGTTATAACAATAATGTTAAACATCACTTTACTTGAAGCACTCATTTATGGCATTATAAACATTTATATGTACTTATTATTGCTAATATGTATTTTAGGTGCTTTATAATTATTTACAGGTGACATTCAACCTAAATTCATGCATTATAATGCATTATAAGGAAAAATGCATTAAATGTATAGTGAAAGTTGTGTTACTATGTGATTACTACACAGTATCTATAGTTTATTATAGGAGCTTTATGATGCATTATTTGACTTACGATTTACGAAGCTTTATTACAATGCTACAAAGTTATAACCACATTTATAATGGCTTATAAATACAGGTTTCGTAAGTCCTTTATAACTGCTCAGGTTATTGTCAGTTTATAAAGCATTACAATGATTGAAAACTTTTATAATGAGGAAAAAACTTATATCTCTCATCTGACCTGGGAACAACTTGGAATTTTCCCATATGAGCTAGAATAGGTGACTGGGGAGAGGGATTTCTAGTCTACTTTGCTTGGGTTGTATCCCCCACGACCCGCATACAGATAAGTGGAAGATTATGGATGGATGAATAATAACAATAAACAATACAGTAAAAGTAATATTAGAGTTTAAAAAATAATAAAACAAATACATATCTAAATGGCACACAAATTAAAAGCTAAAGTAAAGGAATAGGTTTTTTTTTTAAACAAGTTGACTGAAGAAGCCTGACAGATGTTTATTGGTAAAGTGTTCCAGCTGTTTCTCCACTATTTTTAAGTTTCATGCGTGGAATATGGAGAAGGCCAGCACTAGATGATCTTAAAACACGATTTGGATCATCATCTATCCGGCACTCAGAAATGTATGAAGGTGCAAAACCATTAAAAGATTTTAAAACTAGAAGTAAAATTTAAAATCAATCCAAAAGGAAACTGTCAACCAATGGAGTGATGCTAAAATTTACTAGTTTAATATTGTTGAATGTGTTAATATTCTTGCTATGGCATTTTGCTCAAGTTGTATTTTATAAGTTGCACTAGCAGAAAGTCCTATGAACAACACATTACATTAGTCAAGTCGAGAAAAATACAAAAACATGGATCAATTTCTTAGCATTTTGCAGACAGATATAAGTTTGAACTCATGATATATTTAAGTGATAAACAGTAGTTTTGGTAATAGTATTAATATGTAGTTTATATTAGAATCTAGAGTTAAACCAACTTAACTTAAGTTTTTATTTGTGAAGCCAGATTTCCAAGCCTTTCATACAGTTTCTTCCTCTATTTGCTTCACTACCAATTATTTCTGTTTTTTGCTCATTCATGAGCTTGCCTACAGTATCTGGTGCTACAGATATTTGCAGTAGTGCATCATCTGCATAACTATGAAAATTGATGCCATACTTCTTAACAATCTGGCCCAACAGCCATTAAACATGTGACTTCTAAAGAATCTTTTAGGGTCTTCATAGAAAAGGAGCTGAATACATATGCACATGCCACTTTTCAGTTTTTTTATTTTAAATTTATACATATATATATATATATATATATATATATATATATATATATATATATATATATATATATGAATAGTTAATTTAGTTTTCTGCCATTTCCATTCTGCTTTGCGGCAGTCCCTTTTCAGTAGGTTAAATTGTTAATTTCTCCACAGCATTTTTGTGGTCAAAGACTTTTCTTTAGTTTTTTTGGTGCAACATTATCTAAAATAGATTTCAGCTTACAGTTAAAATTACTGACCATATCCTGCACTGTTGAATTAATGCACAGCATGTTTATGCTGCGTTTCCAAAAGCAGCTGCTGTTGACGAGTTAAAATATCCTTCTTTTTTCTTTTTTGTTACTCTGTCTTTCATGTCAACAAAAAAGCAAACACACTAAATAATACACAATAATGATCTGAGATGGTTATATCCAAAATTTCATTTATGTTAATAAGTAAGCTTTGTGACATCACTAAATCTAAAGTCTGACCTTGGATATGTGTCAGACTAGATCTGTGCTGAGTAAAATCAAATGTGTTTAAAAGTAGCATGAGTTCAGCTTTTTTGTCTGAGGCTTGATCCACATGAAAATTAAAATCACCAGTCAGAAGAATCATGTCATGATTAGTTCCACAAATAGATAATAGTTCAGACATTTCTGACGAGAAGGAAGGTGCATACATGGATGGACGATAGACAACAACCAGCAAGACTGGTTCCTGACGAAGGCAATATGCTCAAAAAAAGGAAAGTTCCAAATTAAATATTTTTACAATTAAAAACCCTGAAGGAAAAAAACAACAGGTAGACCACCTTCCTTCTTACCTTCCTGTACAGTATGGATAAAATTTCATTTCTGTGGAGCAGTTTCAATCAAGGAAGCTGCTCCATCTGAACTAAGCCAGGTCTCAGTAAGTATCATCAAATTCCATTCACAGATAAGATGGACAGTGCTTGCTTGTTTGTGCTCTTATATTTAGCCATTCTAAAAGTTCTGTTTGGCTTTGCTGCAGTGCAATATGTTGGTTTACAAACTTCAGCATATTTCAGACGTTTACTCTTTTTAGGTTTTTTTGATATGTACTTTATTGCAACTGCTTACTATCATTTGAATAGAGAAGTAACCCTTAGTGCCAGATGAGTTGCTATTTGCTTTTTTACTTCTCTAAAAAACTTTTTCTTTTACTTCTCAATCTGTGGATTGCCTTCTTGTAGTTTGATGATAACATAGAGCCACAGCGACTTAAATGCAGTCCATCTCTGTGCTAAAAAGGTCTTTCCCAAAAGGTGTTCCAATTGACAATAAAATCCAAGTTATTATCATCTGTCCACCTATTCAGCCACTTTATCACATAGAGTCTGTTAACAGTCTCATTTCCTCTCTTAAATGTCAGCAGAGGACCAGAAACTACAACTACTGAAGAAATAAACATAAGTAGATTTTTGGGAGGGCTTTTTTCATACTTTGTCTCCTCTATCTGTGTGATACAGACTCCCCCAACAAATCAAAGCTACAAGAATGAGCTTCATCCCTCAGCGACAACGTCAGGTCAGTGTTCTTATATCAGCCACATGCACAAACTGTATTTCATGTCATATATTGAAGTCATATGTTAAATATAAGCGGTAAAATATTATGAAAATAAGTCTGTGTTAAAATGTGCAGAAATGTTTTGTAGAGGGTGTACTACATTTTTTTTATACAGAAAATCAATAAGACATTGGAATTTAACCAGAACTTCACATACAACTGTTCTATTTATGACCGTATTGGTCCACTTGGTTTATTAGCACCATAAATAATGTTAATTTCTTATTTATTTCTTATTTCTTAATTAATTAATATATTGCTTTGATGAGTCAATTTGTATCTTCTCTCAATTGTAATTTCATCATTTAAACGTTTGACTGTAAAACAAGTATATTTTTATGGTCCAGCAGAACAATAAATGCCATATTGTTCCCTTTGTTCACTTCAAAACTTCTTATTACTGTGCATTATAGAATATTTAAAAAATATAGCTTTTTTTTTACTTAATATAAGTATTTAGCTGCTATACCTCTGTTTCCTGTGTGCTGCAGCTTTATTTTGTGTTGTTTTTACTGTATTTTGTTCTGTTAAACTGTCTGTTTTGTGCTGTTTGTAGTGATCTAAATTCTTGGAGCTAATGCTGATTATGTGACTGCTGGATTAACTTCATTCCGCTGTGTGGAGTTTATTTAGTAATTTTTCCCTTCTGTTGTACAGAGGCAGCATCAGATCAGAGTGATATCGAGGGCCGAGTGCTGGCGCTGAAGGAGGAGCTCCGATGGCGAAAAGCTGAGGTCCAACGCCTGAAAAAAGCACAGAAACAACGGCACAAAGAGCGTCTGAAAGCACAAGAGGCTAGTCTGCTCAAACAGCTAGAGGTTAGGAACACACATCACCCATAACAAAACAAATCTCCAAATACAACCTGCAGCTGAACTGAAAATACTCTGGTTCACATAACATCACATAACCAAACAATGGGGAAAATTCACAAAGCTGGATAAACCTGGACTGTCTGACCTCTCAATCTGTTGGAATCCTATTTTGTGAAATACACAAGACATTAGCATAGCATAAAGAAATCTGCTTCATCCTGCTGTTTTAAAACAGCTTTGAGTTTGTGGATGGCAAAAAGGCAGTTATTTTTGACATTAGTAATTTTTGTTGTGTTAGTTTTTTAAATATTAATATTGGAAAATGTAAGAATGTGTCCTAAAACACAAAATAATTTATTCTGGTGCTTTATAGTATCATGTTGTAGTATTTCTGCATTATCTTTTTGATTCCTATTTTTATGTACTTTTATTCTAAAGGTCTAAATGGTTGTTTACAAGCTCAGTCTTCAGGGACCAAGTTGTCCATGTTTTTGCGTTGTCATGTAATGAGGTCTGACTGGCTTGGACTTAACGAAGGGTTAGAGTAAGAAGGTGGACTGTGTGGAGGACTTGAATGAGGAAACCTGATTCCATAAAAGAAAAATGTCCTTTATTTGTTTAACGATTAAATATGCTGTTCTCAATTTTCACAGTCATATAATAACTTCATTGAGAAAACGAAGGCAGAGTTGAGTAAGGAGGCAGACGGCACGCCTGCAGCTAAACCCCAGATTAAAACTCCAGCATCAGGCATGGAAAAGCCCAGAATCCGAGCCCCTGCCATACACAGGTCAGACCACACGTTATGCTAACACAAATTTCCGTATTACAAAATAACCATTAGCATTCTATTTAGCTTTCTATTTGATCTGTTTTTGTTAGGCCTGAAGCGGAGAAGAATTTAAGACCTTTCAGCAAGTCTGAGGAAAGAATACTTACCGAGTTCCCCACCGAGAGTGGTGGGTTGATATTTTTGTTTCATATATTTGTATATTTGTTCAACTCTAAAATGTTTAGAGACACCAGGCTCTTCAAAATTATCACGTTGTCTTTGTCAGTTTCCAACAACTGTATTAAGATGCTTTGGTGTAGACCTTTTCCCAAAGTTTTTCTTATACAGTTGAAAGTTATTTATTAATCAGAAGAAGAAATTTTGACTAAACTTTAGACTGCTATTGCAGTTTTACAGCAGGTTTTCAGTTTTGTCATGTGATGTGAATTTGCTGTGTTTAATATTTATTTCTGACTACAGCAGGCTACAGTGAAAACTCAGAAAGCCATGAGTTCATGTCCTCAGATGAAGATCCTCCAACCGTGACACCAACCCCAGTGTTTGGAAGCCCTGAGCGTGCAAGTATACAGTCTCCTGAACTTCAGCAAGACCAGAATGAGTGCTCTACCAAACCACACATCGATGTCTCAGCTGACCAGAGTGTAGTGTCCAGCCAGAGGTCAGAAGTCATAGAAGAACTGGACTATCTGAAGTCTGAAGGATCTGGTGATGAAAATGACTTATCCCAGTCGCACCAACACTCACATCCACTGCTCAGACTGGACCTCCAGCTGCTGTCTCACAGGGCTGGGGAGTTTCAACCTGAAGGAATGTCTTCACTGTCTGGAAAGAGCCACCATGAAGCAGAAGAAAGGCCTGAGTCTGTAGAGTGTGTAAAAAATGGAGAGGAGATCACAACTAGCTCTACGCTCCTAAATAAACCACAAATAAATGTGGAACTTCAAGCTCCATCTGAGAAAAGTCCTTCACCAATGGATGGTTCATGCTCTCCTGACTTTTCACCCAGGAAAGAAACTTTGGATGAGCTTAAAGAGACAAGGTCACCTTCAGCTGATGGTTATAATGATGATTTTGAGTCATCTCTTGAGTCGTCATTCCGAGAAGATAATAAAGGATCAGAGTTGGCCTCACCTTCCTCTCCACAGCCCAAAGAGAAATCTTACAAGTCCCCATTCTGCACCAGTGAAGAAGAGATAGGTGAAGAGATTAGTGTCAAATCAGGTCTTAACAGTGGCAGCTTCCTTCCCGAGAGGCCATTGGATCTGGACAGCCTCGCAAAACCCTCTAAAGAAAACGTCATCAACGATGATGTCAGCCCTCCATTGTCTCCAACAGTTTTACCATTTAGACCAGCAACTTCACCACTCATGGATGAAATGCCAGCTTACAGCATTGGTGACAGAGTTCTTGTGAGCAACATTCAGCCAGGAACTCTCAGATTCAAGGGACAAACCAATTTTGCCAATGGATTCTGGGCAGGCGTTGAGCTTGATAAGTCAGAAGGGAGTAATGATGGAACCTATGATGGAGTTGTTTACTTCCAGTGTAGAGAAGGACATGGCATATTTGCTCCTCCAGACAAGGTCACTCATCTACCTGAGAAGTTTGAGAGTTACATGGACGTCACTGAGGATGAAGATTCTTCATTTGACGACCAGTCAAATAAAATGCTGGACAAGAATAGGCCTGATGGTGCTTCACAGCAAAGCACACTACAGAATAAAAATTCAGGTGTAGATTTCCATTCTCAGATGAAAGAACCTTCTGATAAACCATCTGACCTGGAGCCAAGAACAGACGATCTTGATCTGGATGGCACTAATTGCAATATCATTGAGAACATCAATGGTGGTAAGCTCGCAGTGCCAAATGGAAGAAGTGGAGACATTATCCTAGAGTTTGAAGACATGTCTAATGGTGAAGGTATCCTGCCCTTCAAATATCTGGACAAAGGAACATGCAAAGTTCCAGATGTGGAAGAGACGGTGGACATCTTGGACCTGCTGGTTAGTGGTGAAAGGTCTAAAATTGAAGATCTAGAGAAATCCTTGGGTTTCTCTTCTGAGATGACGAGGACTTTGGAGCGGGTGGATGGAGATGTGAATGAGAGCCGGACTCTCAGTTCTTTGGCTGATAAACTTGTGGATAGCTTCATGAATGATGCTGTGAGGCAGTTTCAGGAGATTAGGAAGATGAAGGAGAAGAAGATTGCAGCTGCCAATAAAAAGGAAGACGTTTTCCTCAATAAGGGTGATTTCAAGATTGACACCTTCCTCAACTTCTTTGACAAAGACCAAGAAGAAGTGTCTTCTCCAGAGCTTTGCAACAGATCGGTGGGTACCTTAAACATTGGTGTTACTTATTTTTAAAATGATACATTTGCATCAGTCATGTAAGGCGAAATACTTTCAAAAACATTTATATTTATAAAATCAGAGCAGGATTTTTAAGACTGGCCTGTAATGACCAGTAAATGATTGACCTGTTTAAACTGATGAGAAAGTTGACTTTTCCAACTTTATTAACAAACACCCACAGAAATTGATCTGACCACACATCGATTGTTGACCTTTAGTCATCAAGGAGCAAAGTTCAGCTGAGTGTTCTGTTTATGCTTCTACAGACACAAAGATAAATGGGTTGTATTAGCAGTGATGACAGATGTATATCTTCAGTGTGGTAAAGACCTTGATTAAAGAAACTCCTAACCTGTGAGCCTTTAATGTCAAATGAGTATAAAAAAGCTTATCTGTGTGTAAGATGTTTTCTTATGAAGGTAAAAATACAGATTGATTAGAAAACCTTTATACAGTAGCTGATTTTCATTTATTAAATCATAAACGATGAAACATGTAGACTTTGTATTTTATGAATAGTCTGAAAGCACTTGGTAGATTATTTGAAAATGGTCTAACTTTTGATATTTTTATTTTATATATTTATATATAACTTCCTAGTGCCTAAATAATAATTATTTAAATGTGTGAAGTTGTTCAGGACACTCATATTACAATAATTTATATATCTGTCTTCTAACAGATTGCTTTACATTATTGAAAACTGTGATTCCAGCATTTCTCTCTCTCTTGTGTTTTGAAGGAGAGTCCAGTACTGGGTCCGAGTGGTCAGGAGGAGTTAGTGAAACGACTGTCTGAGCTGGAGCTGAGTCGTGAGCTGCTGGATGATCTAGGTGAAGAGCAGGACTGGTTTGATGAGGACTTTGGTCTGAGTTCTCGGAAACAGCAGGAGAAGTTGAAGCAGCGTCAGGAGGAAGGGTCAGAGTCTCCACAGTCCAGGCCACCTGCCAGGCCTCAAATACCACCACCCAAACCTCCTGAAGAACCCGCCATGCTGGTCCCTCACACCACCCTTGAGGTAGAGAAACTGGTGAGCGCCGCCCTGCTGGAGATTTGGAAACACTGCGAGATGGACCAGGGTCAGCAAAGTCTGACTGGTATCCAGAAACCTACACCTTCAGAGGCCTTCCTGAATGACTGCAGCAGAACAGATGAACAGGAGGCTGAGTGTATCCGAAGCTACAAACAGGCAAGTCACTCAGCATTAGATGTTTAAAAGTAAAAATGTAATTTTTTCATTTTTTTATTTTCATACTATCTGTATGCCTAAAACACATGCGTGCCTCCAACCGAGCAGAGTTGGTATCATATACAGTGTGAAAGCACCTAAGCTAGTCTTGGCACAGTCTGGGGTAAGGATGTGGTGATTGATTTATTCATACAATTAGCATGATAGCTGGTGTGCTCTACACTTTCATTACTTGTTAGCCACATTAGCTCCAGTATAAAATTAAAGAAGCATATCAACCGCACACATCTTGGATGTTAGACTACCTTTAGGTTAATGAAAGAAACTCGTGAAGGAATTAGATGTTTCGCCATTTTTTCACCAATTTTATTGATGTAGTGCTATGCTCAGTACTGTTGCATTAAGCTGAATATGTAGAACATACTAATTCAGTCACTCTGTTTTTGCAGGCGGTGTTTGACTTGTCATGGGAAGTCATCCAGGACATCTTTATTGACGATCCAAATGCAGATCAGCCTCAGTGGGTCAAACCACGGCGAATTAACTCCTCCCACATTCACAGGCTTAACGAGCCCAACAACGTCACTAAAGTTCAGGTGGGAATTTTTTATCTGTTTATTTAAGACCGTTTTCAGTGTTCAGGTGCTTCATTGGTTTGTTTCTCATCCTAGGCATTTGTCACTGCTGAGGTTCTGAAGCTGTATGGTCTGAAGAAAGAGCAGAACCATAAAACAGACTGGCAGAAGATGCTCAAATTTGGACGGAAGAAGAGAGACAGAGTTGATCACATCTTGGTAAGATGTTTTGCATGGAGTGTTCAGAAGTGCAGGGGTGCCATTCTCAATGTTTGTAGTTTTATGCTACTCGGGTCGTTTTGATTTTGGTACAATGCACAGTACCTTTAACAAAATACACTGAATACACAAATCTAACTGTAGGGACTGTTTGAATACAATACAAGCACATAAAATACAATTCTAATATTTTGAAATCAGTACAGTTGAATCAACATTTTCAGGTCAATGCATCACAGTACACTGATGGCTCTGGTACAGCTAATGCTAATATCTGTGCTGTGGGCTGTTTCAGGTCCAAGAGCTGCATGAAGAGGAGGCTCTGTGGGTAAATTATGATGAGGACGAGCTGTTTGTGAAAATGCAACTGGCTGATGGGATCTTTGACGCTCTGCTGAAGGACACGGTTGAAATTCTTCTCCAGATTCAGGAGAAGAGGTCTAAACACCCAAATTTATGATCCAGGTCCAGGAGAAGAGGTTTAAATGGCTGAGAATCTGGTGCAGATCCATAATTGTCAAAACACAGATCCAGAACCATAAAAGGAGACCCATAATGGTTGACATACAGATCCAGATTCAGAAGAGTTTCAGTTGTGCTGTTTACACTGTTTAAATGCAAAAATGCTTTTTCTCTACAGTTTTATCGGGTTTTCAGGACTGAACCAGAGCTTTCATTGTACTGTAGGTTGTTCAGCCTCATCAGGAATTTCCAGTCAGCCTTTTATTCTTCTTCATGAAGGTCAGTCTGTTTGTCTGTTTCTAGCTGTTGCTGCTAATCTGTCTGTACGACACTCTTCCGGATCAGAAATGGAGTGAGTGTGTATGACTGCTCCACTCAGAGCAGGACTTAAATGATGTTTGACTTTACAGGCCAATCTGATTGTACGATCACAACTTTTCTATTGCCTGTGTGGGTGTTTTAATTTATTTTAAAAGTAACATTAAAAATCTGCAAAAATATTTGAAAATATATAAAAGAGAAGCTATTTTAGATTGTGCATAATTGATTGCAAAAGCACATAAAGTGAATGTGGAAAAGGGATGTCGCAAAACGATAGTAGTGGTTAATGCAAAAACAATGTAGTCAAAATGTGTTTTAAGGCAAGATTAAAAAAGCTGTCCTATTAAAGGGATACTCCAGCATTTGTTCTACCTAATCTCTATCTGCTGCGTCTGTAGTGTATGGTCAGTTACCACCAATTTTATCTTGTCTCTGAATTTAGGAAAGAACAGACAGTGGGACACTAAACCCACTTTTAATATAAGCCCATGTGAACATGCTGAATTTTTGATGTCGTGTCTCTGCTCTATCAAATGCATCAGGTTGAGATTAGGTTACGAACATTGAAAAATCCCTTTAATGTTGTTCTTACCCTTTTCCTGTAACATTACAACTTTCTGCTGTCAACTAGAGATCATGTATGCCATGAATTGAGCGTGTTGTTTTTACCTGTAGCGATAACTGTTCTCCAATTAGTACTGTTCTCTGGTCAGTACTGTTCCAAAGGTCAGTACTGGTCTGCTGGTTCCTCGCCTTACCATCTCGCCTTCTTTCTCTTTAAGTGCCTCCTCAGTACTCTTTTCCTGAAGCATGAGGAATACCTCCCAGCCTTTTTTCCATCCTTCCTTTTTCCAGTCATAAAGCTGTTGATGTCCATTTCTGCCTTATTTTGTCAGTAATACATCAGTCAGATATTAAAGATCTGGAGAAACTTGTCTAAACATCATCAGAGTCTGTAGAGCAGAAGGCCAGTTCTTTTCGCATTAAAGCACTGTCCTTCAGTAAACCTTGAGTAGGAAAAGCAATTTGTAGCTGAAAATTGAGCTACTAAGCTGAAGGCTTAGGGCTGGTGAGAAAAAAATAGATTTTTAGCAGCGAGTCATCGCCGGGGTTGCAATTTAGCGAGACTAGATTTAAAGGGGAATTAAATAAGTTTTTATGTCATAGCTTGCACATTGACTTGTAAACAAATTCCTATTTAATGTGACGCCCAGTGGTGATAGGAATCACCAGAAATCTAGTCATAACTTAGATACTATCCAACAAAAAGCAGTTAATCTACACGTCTTAAGATTTTTTGTATTTTTGGTATCGACAACAACGATGATGGTTCTGATAAATCTGAGAGTTTCTTTTTTAAACTGTTTTGGCTTATAAATTCCTACATATACTTCTCTACTATAAATGGGTTTGGAAACAATATCTTCTCAAAGCTTTTATAAAGCAGTGTCTGCGACATCAGGCAGCGTTTTTGTAACCATTTAAATTGAATGTAATAACTTGGAGAAGTAGTTTTTTGAGGCATTAAACCCTTCAGATGTCTGGTTCCTATCACTACTACGTGAGCAAAGCTCTAGAACAACTCATACATTTTAGCCATTTAATTATGCAGATAATTTGAAAAATTCCCCTTTAAATACGTCTTAGAACAGTCCTTTCTAGAAAAGCTGCAGTGTTTTATGGCAGGATGAATCTGCTCACATTTCAGCACGTTTCTAATAAACACAGAGGATGTGATGGAGCCTACATGAGTTCTGCATAGTGCTTTTCCTCCTTATAGGAATACTTCACTGTTTTTCAGACTAATCTCTACCTGCTGTCCCTGTACCATGCTATTGTTTACCATGGACATGGACATTTGAAATGCATGGTTTCATATGGTGAATTAGAAACTGTGGCTGTTCTACTCTTAACAGCACAGGTGTTAGGCTGCCATTACATAGTGTAACTTTCATGCCATCAAAAATATACATTAAATTGCACTTCAGTTACATAAAAGCTTCCATTATTATGATTATGTGCAAAATAATAAGCTACTTGCAACTCATAGCATGACGGTAGTTGCATGAAAGTTTCACAGTGTAAGTCCGGTGTTAGAATGATATGATCTGAAAGTTCATAAAAAAAAAACGTCACTTTGACTTTGTTACTTAGATTTCCTGGTTTCAGTTGAAAAGCTGTCACATGACTATCTGGGTAACAAAGTGTCATGTAGTCTTCCATCTCAAAAACTAATCTCATTTATGAAATAACCAATTATACAGATATGTACCAATGAGCCAACACATTATGACCAACATGCTTAACGTGCTGTCTCTTTTTGTTTGTTTTGTTTAACAAGAAATTTGTTTATCAATTAAATTCTTCATAAAGTGGTCATAATGTTTTTGCTCACTGGTTAAGAGCTTAATGTAAAAACACTTTTAAAAAACATTTTCTGTATTCTGTTTTGCACTGTTTACTGAAAGACTTCTGAATGGAAAAAATGTAAGATCTTTTCTATGTATAGAGAATCACCTTGGATTTATAATCTGTGGTATTTGAGCATATTCTACAGACACAGCAAATAGAGATTAGAGTGAAAAAATATAATCTCCATTAAGCACCTAAACTTCCTTTATCCTGTGTTAACATGGACAAGGTTAAAACGGTAGTTTATTTAATTCAGTTCAGCTATGCAGTAATGGCCTGTTGACCACAGCTGGCTTTTTCTTGAATGTTCCCCATGCTGGTCAGCCCTCACATTAGTGGTCGGGTTTATTTAACTCATCTCTCTACCTCCTTTAGAGAACCGGTTCTAACTACTAACTGTGCTCACCTGAGTTTGATGTTGGACAGTAACGATTGATTTTTAATAAATAGAATCAAAGTGGCACAAATTGTTGGATAATCAGTTTCTACTTTTTAAATTAGAAGAGTTTTGCATCTCTAAAGTGTATTAATATTTATAACGATCTACTGTGAGTGACGCAGGTGCACTTGAAGACTTTGTAAAGCATCTTTTGTCTGTTTGTTTTTTCCTTTGTGTAAATAAAGACCTGTCCACTCTCTAGGACGATCGCTGTAGGAAAAACAGCTCAGTTTCTGCACATGTACATAATATACATATTTGTTGATCTTAAGTTGTAAATAAAGCTCATCATTTCTCAATCAGAAATCAAATTTTTGTGTGAAATGTATTGATTTTTACATACACATACAGCAAATAATTAAGCCAAAAACATCAGTTAAGCAATCAATTAAGTTTTGTCAATACTAAACTACTACTTGCCAAATGACCTCCTCATTAAATGTGAACAAAATATAAGATAAAATACACAAAGTGTGGAGTTGAAAAAAAACCTGATCCATTATTTATTTTGTCTTGCAAGACAATTAAAAATCATCCTCTTTACTACAGTGCTTATCTGGGTTGTTGTCTTCAACGATTATTTTTATTAAACGTTTAGCTACCATTATCTTCTTGTTCACACAGGAATTCATGAGTACTTTACCATTCAACTTACTGCCTAATTCATAAGTTAATTTGGAGGTAATTGTTTCCAAGCTAGACCTTTTGGGGGAAAACAGCCTTTGTCAGCACCAGGTGCCGATATGGGCTGCCTGGCACCTAGCTCAGTTGAGTCTCAAAGCCATCTCACAATACTTCATTAATCTCTCACTTTGGTGCCCACCAGACTCCAACCATTATACTTTTAATCATATATTAGATCTGTATAATTAATTAAATAATGATAATTAATCATTTACCCCCTTTCATTTAGTCACAATGCACTACAAGATTTTATGTAAATTAATGCTTTACGTACATTAGGGTTTTAACATATATATCATAACATTTTAATTATGTTTCAAATTAAAAAAAAAAACATTAAACTACTGACATACAGTGCTGGTGAAACCTTTAGAAATTTCTATATTTTTGCATAAATATGACCTAAAACATCATCAGATTTTCACATCTAAAGTCCTAAAAGTAGATAAAGAGAACCCAGTTAAATTAATGAGACAAAAATATTATACTTGGTCATTTAATTATTGAGGAAGATGATCCAATATGACCTATTGGTCCATGCAGCATAGTATTATTTATTTATTTATTTGTGTGTGCGTGTGTGTGTGTGTTGGTTCAAGGTCTCCTCTGACTGACTGTGTGTAAGGTAAGTGTGTGTTGAAGCAGGCCTCCCACCAGTACTTGTCAGAGTAGCTGCACACATCTGTGGGTTCAATCATATTATTTTCACTAAAACTGGTGCATATAATATTTATAAAAATAAACATTTGTACTGTTCATGTTTTAGAAAAATTATCAAAATGAGATGAAACAATACAAAATAGCCCACTTTTTACATTTCAGCATTCATTTCTATATAACGATAAAACAGCTTTAACTAAACTTCCAAGTTAAAAATCATAAAAGCCCACAAGAAGCATTTAGAGACAAACATCAACTTTACAAAACAGCTTTTCAAACCTTAAATCACGCTACATTTAAAAAAAACAAGCTCAAACTTCTAAGCTCTGGATCATAAAAGCATTTAAAACCAAGAACAAGCTTAACAATCCTGTCTAATGCACAGAAAGTATACAAATCTCCAAACACGCTTAGATACACTGAAAATACTATCATAATCAATTTTTAAAAAGCTCAAAAAGACATGAGGAGGGTATAGCAAACAATAAACTTACAAATAGATGTACTAAATAGTTTTCTTAAATCTTCCTAAGACACAGTTCAGCTATTGTTGCAAATTTACTTTTATTTCAATGACTTTTTGTGCAGATTGGACTCAAATAATTTAACTCAAATGGTCAAATAAAATACCAGATACTCTACTGTTATTGTAAGCCACATTTATCATTTGTTCACCGATCATGCTCTACATCCAGCTGAACCCTGAATTTAATTGGACATCTTTATAATAATCTGTCACAATTTTGCCTGTTTTCTTTACCATTAATGTCTTTGTATGTTCTCACAAGCTGAAAATGAGTTCTAAAGCCTTTGGTTTCTTTTAATAATGCACTATTCTTAAGGTCAAACTGGTCATTCCAGCCTAGTATAAGCTTATTTACTTGCATTGAAATGTGTAGTTAACTGAGGCTTATTTGTGAAGATTAAGCTGTAACAGTTTCCATAATCTTTGTCCAAAGTTTTGACTTCTTTGAGATGAATACCTTTCACAGCAGTGATTGAAATTGTTAGGTTTTTGTACATAATTTGGTTCTTTGGACGTCTGTTGAGTGTTGTAAGAAGAAGGGGGGATGTCACACAGTGGTAAAAATGGCCTTGTCCCAACTTTTTTGGGATTTGTTGACGCCATGAAATTTTGAAACAACATATTTTTCCCTTAAAATGATACATTCTCTCAGTTTAAACTTTTGATCTGTGATTTGTGTTCTATTATGAATAAAATATTAGATGTTGGCATCTCCACATCATTGCTTTCAGTTTTTAATCACAATTTGTTTAGTGTCCCAACTTTTTTGGAATCCGGTTTGTATAAGTATCCTTCCCCTTGTTAGGTCAGTTTAGTGGTTTCTCTATCTTGCTTTCTAATAGTTATAATATTGATGATAATTTGCTGAACATTATTCAAAGATGTGATTTGTATAGTGACATCAACATACAACATTGCATATCTTAGCCTTAAAGTGGACACAAAAATCAGACATTAAAACACCTTTAACAACCCAAAACATGTAAACTTGATCTCTTTTCTACTTTGAGACATTTGTAACCTGAAAAACTGGCACTAAAGTCAACTTGTACGTGACTGTGTTTGTGTGGGTGGAATCTGCTCAGGCAGAAAAATGAGGGACACAATCAGTGAGTAAATATTTGATTAAAGGGAGCTAATGGACTGAAATGTGATCAGAGGAATAGCACTAGATGTTCATCAACCAGTTCCTCAACCAGTAAGCTGAGCGAGGTTTAACTTTGAATAGAATTTTATACGTCCATCTGTAGAACAACAAAAACCACCCGTTTTGAATTCACTGATTTTCTGAAGTCATAAAAAATTTACGTATGTTTTTGTTTTCATACAAGCCCTGGCAAACATTTAGAGTCACCACACTTGGATGTTCACCCAACATTTTTCTTTGCAGCAGATTAAATGAGAGATATGAGACAAATGTTTACATTTTCACTTCACAAAGTCAATGAAACGGACCTCAAACAAATGAAATGATTTGGATTAATGGCTTAGTTTTTCTGAAACAACTACGGTAGATGAAACACATGGAATCACTCAAAGTTGAGAAAAAGTATAGCATCACTTTGTAGTTTGCATTTCTGAAACAGGACTACTGGCACAAGTCTTAAAATGCAAATGAGTCTGAAGATAAAAGGGAGTGCTTAAAGACTTTATCTAACTCTTGGGCTCAGCAGGGAAAAGAAAACATGGACCCAGCAAGAGAGTTCTCATTGAAACAGTAGAAAGAATTATAAACCTGCTGTAAGAAGTTGCTTGTTCCCATTCAACTTGATGAAAATGGGAAATTTCAAAAACTGGTCAATAACAGTGCTCCATCCAGCAAAGCTGATCTGACTGCTATCTTTAAAATGTGCTGTATGTTTCACAAAACCAAATTGTTCAACTATAAAACAATTGTCATCTGTGATTTTGTTAATTTGCTGTGAAGTAAAAGAGATTAATAAAAAATCCTCTAAGTGTGGTGATTCCATCAGTTATCAGAGATTGTGTATTCAGTCTACATCAGTTTAACTTTCCCCAATCAGCCTGTATCAGTTTTCGTCATGCCTGTTTAGCCTACATCAGTTTACCTCTGCCCATTCAGCTTATATCAATTTAACCCCACCCATTCAGCCTATATCAGTTTAACCCCACCCATTCAGTCTGTCAGTTTATCCCCACCCATTCAGCCTGTATCAGTTTAGCCCTGCCTATTTAACCTACATCAGTTTACCTCTGCCCATTCAGCTTATATCAATTTAACCCCACCCATTGAGCCTATATCAGTTTTGTCCTGCCTATTTAACCTACATCAGTTTACCTCTGCCCATTCAGCTTATATCAGTTTAACCCCACCCATTGAGCCTTTATCAGTGTAGCCTCACCCAATCAACCTACATCAATTTAATTCTGCCCCTTCAGCTTATATGTTTACCTCCACCATTTAACCTACATCAGTTTAGCCTCACCAAATCAACATACATCAGTTTAGCACTGCCCATTCAGCCTATATCAGTTTAGCCCTGCCCATTTATCCTACATCAGTTTAACTCGCCCCATTCAGCTTATAGCAGTTTTGCCCTGCCCATTAACCATACATAGCTCTATCAATGTTACATCAGGTTCTCTACTTATTCTACTTACATTAGTTTAGCACCGCCCATTCAGGCTGAAGTTATAAGGAGTGTTTCTGTTCTGACCACTTTATGAACAGCACATAATAAAGAGCAGCTAGTCATTTGTATATATTAGTCTTAAAGGCACAATAACATAAACAGCTGCTTAGTGCCAAGTCTAAATGCCAGGATGGAAAATATACTCAAATTAATGTAACAAACAGAGAAAATAAATAAGATACAAAGCACCAAGACACTACAATCTACACTGTTTACATAAGCAGCAGAAGTGAAGTTAGTGTTTGAGGTGTATGGTTTTATTTAAATATATAATAAAATACCCTGTTCTAAAGTGACAGTGAAATGATGAGTATGAAGAGTAGTGTGGCTATTAATGCAGGTGACTAATCCCATTAATGCAGAGCTTCAATTAGACATTGATAGGGTCAGAGTGTCATAGCGTATATAGCATAACACAGTTGCTTTGCAATAATGTAACTATTAGTGTAGTTATTATATACATTATTAGTGCAGTTATTAATGCACGTATGAAGTTGTCAGTGTACGTAATTGATTATTAGAGCGGTTACTAGTGACATGTTAAGATCAGACTGCAGTTCTGTGCGCGCAGTTGAGCGCGTGCAGTGGGAGGGCACAACAGCCCAAACTTTCTCTGCGTGTCTGTGTGTGTGTCAGTGTGTAGCTGAATCATGGCGTGGAGCTACTCTGCCACGTCTCTGCCTGTGTTGAGCGGATTAAATGGTAGGCTGGAGCTGGTGTGCGTGCTGCTGGCCGCCGTGTTGTGTTGTAGAGCTCAGGCTGGACTCTACTCTCCCGCTGACCGAGTTTTAGTGTTGGACTCTGGCAGCGTTTCTACGGTCTTTAACTCTTCCTCTGCGCTCCTGGTTGAGTTTTATGCGACCTGGTGTGGACACTGCGCTGCCTTCGCTCCGGTGTGGAAAGGTCTGGCCAGAGACATCTCAGGTAGGAGCAGAAACATCATACTGCTTGACAACCGAACAAACACGGAGCTGAGTCCCTGAATTGTTCGGTTCCACCTTAAAAGTGATGCTGCAATTACGCTACGGGCCTGCAGGCGCAGCAATGAAAGTCATTCAACATTTAAGGTGGAAGTGAAAATTCCAAGAAGATGTCAAAGTTAGTTTCTGGGATTTTTTCACTCAGAAATCACATTAACATATTTACATAGTCTTCCACTTATCACAGGTCAGCCAAGACTGGTATAACTAGAGCTAAAAGGCTAACAACCACTCGAATTCAACAGTCACCTAAAACAGTAATTTCTTTCTATAATTATCAGCAAAATGTATGTAAAGCTGCTCAAATATTAAACAAATCTTAAATAAGTTATCTGGGGGAAAAGGTGCATTTTATTTCCGGGTGAAAGCCCTTTTAATAAAAACACTGAAGCCAATAGTCACCCTGAATCCTATTTCTGTGCGTTGCTCTTGACAACAGTAGTGTACAACTTCCATTACTATGTTAGCTTATTAGCAGCAGTGTAAAACTAAAGCAGACTTCAGATACCAAACATGTCCTGGCTGATTGACTACATATTTAGATAAGGAAAAAAAAACTAAAAATAAGCTACAGTTTGTGTAGCCACATTATCATCCTAGGAACACCATATTCTGGGTGGAGTTTCTATGGTCTCCCCTGCGTGGATTTCCTCTCACAGTCCAAAAACATGGAGGTCAGGTGAATTGGATACTCTAAATTGTCTATTGTGGACAATTGTGAATTGGTGCCCTGTACTTTGCTTAGCCCTTCCCTGGACCTGATGAAGGGGTAAGGTAAGATTATGGATGGATTTATAACCGATAAGAATCGCCTACTTTAACAAAAAGAGGCTGTTTGACTGACATTCAAAGCAACCACAGCCTGTTGTTTAGAATGCAGTATAGGAGCTGGAAAAATTGTGCTACAATAAATACAGACCTCCTAGAAACAAAGTAAAGAAAGGCTTTGTTCAAAAAGCTGTGTGTACTAAATTGGATCCAGTTACTTTGTCCTTTGACTTTCATGTTCTTTGACCTCTTGATGGGATTAATAAATGTTCTCCATAACAGACTTAATGATATGATTAAACACTTTACTGGTTTGAGTCTGGTAGGCTCAAAGTGAGCATTAAAAGGATTATTGTGTGAATATCAGGATATCATGTATGAATATCAGGTATCAGGCAGCTGACATTGTTTTTTGTTTGTAAACAATTATCTCTAAATTACCACCTCAATTATGCAATAAATTGAATGGCAACAAAGCTATTTCACAAATTCCTCTGCAAACAAGCAATAATGGTAACTTAACTTTGACTGAATATGGTTGAAAAAATCCAGATAAGCACTGAATAAAAGGATGATTTGTGAATTGTTGCTAGACAGTCTTGGATTATGTCTCTTTTTCCTTGCAAGAGAAAATAAAGATGGAATCCTGCTTTTCTCTACTCTAAGCTTTGTCAGCTTTTGATTTATTTTATATTTTGTTGATGTTAATGTGGTCACTGGCAAAGGGTAATTTAGTTCTGAGACACTGATGACCTTTTACCTCAAATTGCCAACAATGCTAATTATCCCATAGCTCTCCAAAATGAAGAGCTGTCAGGTGTAGAGGAAATGTTAAAAGTGTTGAGGAAACAAATTTAAACAGTTACTTATAGGATACTGCAGTGTTCTGTTGTTGTGAAAATATAACATTTTCTCCTGATAAAGTATAAAATCTGGGAACTTATGCTGCATGATGAGCTCTGACATCTTTTTTTATTTAACCTGATTGAGCACTCAGGGCCTGTGATGTGCTTCTTTTAGCGTACTACAATAGTGTGCCAACCTTTTGTAAAGTACTTTTTCACTTCAGAAACTCTAATTCACAAACATTTTACATTTATAAACCGCCATAACCTTGTCCGCTAATCATTAAACTATACATTAGAAAATCTGGATCACTATACACTATAAACACTTACATGGAATAGAGTTTGTGATGGTAGTAAACAAGTTCAGACACTACCTCATGCATGTGAATATTCAAACTCATACAATCCCACATTTTTCTTGCTTTTCAAAATAAATTAGTGTTACATATGGAAACATTTGCTAATGTTTTCAGCTTTATATTTTTCTCTTCAGTCCATACATGGAATCTAAGCTTCAAAAAGAGCCCATTTTGAATTCCCTGTTTTTTGTGATGTCATGAAAATCAATATTAATAAGCCAATAAAATGTGATGTAATATAGGGGTGTAGCACACAATGTTACATGGCTATTATGCCAACTATGTACAGTAACACCTGTGCTGTGTCTTTGAAACAATGATTTAAGTGTAACTATTTAGCAAATTCAAGATCCAAGTTACACTATATGTCCAGATTTTAGTGGACACACCTTCTAATGAATGAAGGCATTCAGCTACTTTAAGTTGCACCCATTGTTGACACAGATGTGCAAATGCAAACATACAGTTTGTCTAGTCGCTGTAGAGATGTACAGCCAGTAGAATAGAGGACTTTGTGGAGCAAATAAACATGAACATGTTGGCACCATGCAGTTGTGAGCTAGAGGGGTATAAAGCATTATACATTATATATTATAAAGCATTGATCTGTGGAGCAGTGGAACTGTGTTCTCTGGAAAGATGGCACTCTTGTTGCTGAATGCAATCAAATCCTCAGAGCAGTGCTCCAAAGCCTTCCTTGGACTGTAGAGACAGTTACTCCAACAAAAGCAGCATAAACTCTTTTAATACCCTCGATTTCAGAAGAAACAATGAATGAGTGTCTCAGTACTCCCTATAATTCAAATACAATGCATTTTAAGCATTAACCTCTTAATTTTACAATGATTATATATGAATATATACCTAAAATATAGGTTAATCATCTTTGAGACTCAAAGTTTTATGGAAATCATGGACAGCTTTCAGAACAGTCGCCACCATTTGTGTGAACACACACCCTTAAATGTAAATGCAATTACCTGATTGGCTCATTATAGGTGGTATGTTGGAACAAACATTATTTGATTAAGACATCAAGGAGCATAAAGCATCAGCTTTCAGTAATTTGAGCTAAAAGATGGTAGCATACTTAATGGCTACATGAGTTTATTAGGTATGTTTACATACACTTGCCTATTTGGCCTATGGCAGTGTAGCCCCGCCCATTCTCTTTAAAGTGCTTATGTCAGGACTGCTTTTTCATAAGCGACATACAAAGCAGATTTAAACTGTCTAAGAGGTTAGAGATTAGTCAGGTTAACATCAATTGTGACAGTTTTTATTACATAAAACCCCACAAACACTATAAGTGGACCCCAAAACAAACTATATTTTCCATTAAATTGGTGCATTTTATATTGTGTCCAAAGTAAGAGCTTCAGTTTGGTTGTTTGAGGATTTATTTGATCATGAATCTATTGGTTTGCTTGGTTGGCACTTTCAAAAGTCTTTGACACTCTATCAGTCCTGCTCTTTTATTATCCAAATTTCACGTCCATCAAGTTAGACATAGAAGACCACAACCTCAACTGTTCTTATCTCTGTGAAGGAACAGCCTTTAGTGTTTTGGTTCCCTGGTCTTGGTTCCTCTCAATGTTCCTATGGAGCTGCTGTAAAAAATGACTGAAACAGAAAAGAACACCTGACTGAGCATCATGCTCCTAATAAGGGTCACTGACCGGTCACTCTCTTCTGTCTTGTTTAGAGTGGAAGCCTGCGGTGAACCTGGCAGCCATAGACTGCGCTAATGAAGACAACAGAAAGGCCTGCACCGGCTTTGGCATCCGCGGTTACCCGTCTGTGAAGGTACATCACCACCATCTCCGCCAGCACCACTCAAACTGAGAGAAAAATAAATATTTGCCAGAATTAAACACATGGCTAAAGGTCACAGCACAGAGCAGTTAAATAACAGATGTTTGTCTGGTCATCTGTGGCTGTTCAGAGTGGAAGTGAGGTTCTACTAAAGGCAGCTCACACACCGCTCTGTGTGTGTATGTGTGTGTGGTCCTCAGAATAAGGGAGAACTGATTTAAACTGAGATTTTAGTGTCTAACTGTTTAAGCAGATTCATTAATAAGATCAGAGAGAGAGAAACAAAGTAGAGAGGTGGAGAGATGGACTAGAGAAAAAGTGAAAAGTGGCTAAAAGAGAGAAAGGGAAAATAATGAAAGGGAGATAGAAATAAGAGAGAAGTAAAGTGCAAGAAAGAGAGAAAGGTACAGAGACAGAAAGAACAAGGTGGAGAGGGGTGGGGTTGTGATGGAAGGAGGGGCCCACAGATGGAAATAATTTAGAGTATTGGGAGGGACTGTTGTAAATTTAACATGGTTGTGCAAATATACTTTTTTCATCTCTCTCTCACTCTCGCTCTCTCTCGCTCTCTTTCTCAGTTCTTTCCTGCATACTCCAGCAGTGAGTCTACGGGAGAGTATCTCATCGGTATGAAAGTTGTTTATCTTCTAAGCTAATGAATGATATTTATGTTCTGTTTATATTCTGTTTGTGTTTGTTTGATATAAAAAAACTGTGACAGAAATATAAAGAATTCAAGCAGCAATAACTCTTCTTCTAATTGTAGCTGATTTGTGTTTTGGTTGTTAGCTAGTCACATACAGTTAGTAGTTGCCCAGTGTTCAGTAGATGGTCAGTTGTCAGTAGATGGCCAGTGTTCAGTAGATGGCCATTGGTCAGTAACTCATTAACTGTTAGCTGTTGTAGCTGCTTCGTTGGTGAGCAGCTGCCTGTTGGCCAGAAGTTGATCAATAGCTATCAATAGCATAAGTAGGTGCTCAGTACCTGGTCAATAGCTGATTGAAAGATGGTGAGGGATCTGCAGCTAATCAGTGGATTCTCAATGTTTTATCTTGTCGGCTGATTAGTGGCCACTTGTTGGTCAGCAGCTTGCAGGAGATGGTCAGTTTCTGAGCAGTGGTTGGTAATGGAGCAGTCACTGATTATATGCATTTGGTTGGCGTCAGGTGGCCAGTAACTGGTCAGTATATGCTTTCAGTGTGTTCATCTCTCAATGTGTGTGTGTAGAGTTTCCGCGGGATATCCAGAGTCTTCGACACCTCGTTATAGACAAACTAGAGTCTCACAGTGCACCAGGACCACCAGCATGCCCCCCACTGGAACCAGCCAGGTAACTCACTTACTCACTCACATGCACATATAACCACATGATGATTTAAGCATGCAGTTAGCATTAGGCTAATTGGTGTTTTACAGTTTTTCTGTACTTGTTAACTATATTAGCATTACAGGTCCAGTGCTAAAATTAAAGAAACAGACATAAGACAATTAACATGTCCTTACAGATAAGACTGTGGCTGTGGACTGGCAAGATGTTTCATATCTTCATATTCAATATGTTATGATACTATAATCAATATTGTCTTGTGTTGTTTTTAAATCTAATGTTAGTAAAACTACCACAAAGTAAAAATCCCACAACCACATGTACAAAATCTAAGTAAAAGAAAATGTTTTTATGCAGTCAGAACAGATGGATTTCAATTTGCTTTCCTCCTAGTAACATCCAGCATTGGGTAAATTACACCCCTGGGTAAATGTGTGTGATGGATTTTTCTTTTCTCTTAGCCATTGTTTTCTATTCTGTTCTGTACTGTTCCTTTAACTGATTGTTTGTTTCAGTGCTACAGAAATCGACCATTTCTTTGAGAACAATAATGTGAAGCACCTGGCACTGGTGTTTGAGAAGGCCGACTCATATGTAGGCAGAGAGGTGAGATCAACTTTTTATACATTCAGTAATCAAAACACCTTTTTAAACAAGATTTTATGTCCAGCCACAAAGTTAGTAAGCTAAGGACAAACTCCTGAGAAATTGTTTTGATTGGCCTAAAGCAGTATATTTCTACATCCTACATTCTACATCCCTACATCCTTGGTACCCCATGACAAGGATTATGAACAACTGGCCTAAAATAAAATGTTGTATATTTATACTTTTAATGTAAAGCAAACCTATTTGACCTACTGTATTCTCTTTAATTTCCATAAATATATTTACAATAAAATGTAGCTTTTTTTTATTGCATTGTTAAAGCAATAGTCACATGACCCAGTACTTATTTTAATGATGTATGCACATGATCTAACTACTGGTAATGTAATCACTGACCTACTCAATTGTTAGTAATGACAAAATGAATCATTCTGAAGCAGTGGAGCTTTATTTTACTAGTGCATCTCCAAAAATTAGAAAATTGTTTGTGTTCATAATTGAATTCCAAATGGTAAACTGTCTTATATAACCCAAAATCAGAACAATGAAAATGCAAATAAATGTTGTTTTTAACATTTACTTAGACTTTAGTGCATTGCAGACTGTATGAACCCAATATATTTAATTTATTTCGAGATATATTTTGTGTGGTCAACTTAATTTAATTTGTTAATATACATCCATTCCTGCATTTCAGGCCTGTAACACATTCCAAAAGTTGGGACAGTAAAGCATTTACCACTTTATAATGTTGTCATTCCTTTTACATTACATTACATTGCATTTAGCGGACGCTTTTATCCAAAGCGACTTAGAATAGTGGGAAAGTACAAATGGGAAAAATGCTAGAGTTGTACTAGTATTTACTAGTATACTAGAATTACCTGTACACTGACAATAAATTGATTCTGATTCTGATTTCGATATCGAATGCTGAGTGCATATCAGTACTCATGGGAGTATTTGGGATCGCTAGAGCAGGTGCTCTTTGAAGAGCTCGGATTTTAGGAGTTTTTTTAACCCAGTGAGGGACACCTCTGCTCTAGTGGCGGTAGGCAGCTTGTTCCACCATCTGGGAACTACTGAGGAGAACAGTCTGGATTGCTTTGTGTGAAATGTTAGGCAACATAAGACATAAGCTTTTAGGAGCGAGTGCAGATAAGAGGGACCCTGCTCTGTTTTCACCTTATAGGCGATTATGCAGGCTTCTCACAAGGTGTTTGGTGTTTTGGCACCATGGATACCAAGAGACAAGTGTTTCCAGTGTTATTTTGTTTCATTCTTTATGCAAACGCATGTTAATGTGTGCAGCAGTATGACTGTTGTTGCATTTTTTCATTTCAAAATTCTCCACATATTCTCTACTCAGGACAGCTCATTACTGCAGGCAGGGCAGTTCAGGACCCATAACCTCTTCTTCTACAGACATGCCTAGTAGTGTGTGCAGCATGTGGTTTGGCATTGTCTTGTTGAAAAATGCATAGACATCCCTGGCAAAGATGTTGCCTTACAGACAACATATGTTGCTCTAAAATTCTCATTCTTTCAATCAAATTCTCATTCATACTTTTCAGAAGTGTAAATTACCTTTACCAGGGGCACTGACACAACCCTATGGCAGATTCTGGCTTTTGGACTTGTGGCTAATAACAGTCTGGATGGTTTTTGTAACAGTCTTTTTGTCTTTGGTCCAGAAAACAAAGCATCCTTTTCTTCCAAAAAAGGATCTGGAATACAGATTAGTTTGACCACAATACACGTTTCTATTGTGTGATGGTCCATCCCAGATGCCTCATTGCCCAGAGAAGTCAATGCCACTTCTGTAAAGGCTTCTTTTTTGCACAGTAAAGATTTCTGTAATGTTTGTGAATGTAACTCTGTATTGTAGTGCTTGACAAGCATTAGCCAAAGTAAGCCCTTTGTCTATGTGGGTATATCAGCTCGAATGATGGTTCTTCATTCAGTGCCATCTGAGGGATCAGAGATCACAGGTGTTCAGCTTAGGCTTGTGCCCTTACCCTTTAAACACTGAAATTCCTCCAGATTACTCGAATTGTTTGACATTATGCACTGTAGGAGAAATATCCAAATCCCTTTCGATCTTTCTTTGAGGAACATTGTTTAAAACAAATATTTCCTCATGCCAGACTGAATATGCTCTGCTCATCTTTGCTCCTCAAAGAGTGCTTTTTGAGGATACTGCTTTTGTACCAAATGTGATTGCAATCAGCTGCTTGAAATAACATCATTATTTAGTTCTTTTTTTCCCCTTATTATTTTAGCCCTAAATTGCTCTGTCCCAACTTTTATAGAATGTATTGAAGGCCTGGAATGCAGTAATGGATGTATAATAGCAAATGAAATGAAGCTGACCAGACAAAACATGAAATATGTTGGGTTCATACTGTCTGCAATGGAAAAAACTTAACCAACTTTTTCTAATTTGGTGTTGCATATACATTAAATGTAAACTGGCATATTTCAGTGGTTTTTTTTTTCATGTTAATGATGATTTAGTTGATACTCTTTGAATAGTATTTTACTTGAAATTAAATATTTTAATTGAATTGCTTCTTTTGATTCTCAATTACAAAAACGCAAAACACTAAACATTATCGCGAAACAATTACAACAACACCAAACGTGAAGTCCCGGTGGCATGAATATTGAACACTCTTAGTTTTCTTCGTTAAGTTAATTTTATAAATTAAAGTTCATTTTATGATAAGTTTCTCATAGTTGATTTAGTAGTAATTGTACTTTTTTTTTTGGTGACTTTATACG
>BRDA01003865.1:87270-108678 GCA_036984385.1 Crenuchus spilurus
TCTCTCTCTGTCTCTGTCTCTCTGTCTCTGTCTCTCTCTGTCTCTGTCTCTCTCTGTCTCTGTCTCTCTGTCTCTGTGTCTGTCTCTCTGTCTCTCTCTCTCTGTCTCTCTCTCTCTGTCTCTCTGTCTCTCTCTCTCTGTCTCTCTCTCTCTGTCTCTCTCTCTCTGTCTCTCTGTCTCTGTCTCTCTGTCTCTCTCTCTCTGTTTCTGTCTCTCTGTCTCTGTCTGTCTCTGTCTCTCTCTCTCTGTCTCTCTCTGTCTGTCTCTGTCTCTCTCTCTCTCTCTGTCTCTCTCTCTCTCTCTGTCTCTCTCTCTCTCTCTCTCTCTCTCTCTCAGGCTTAATGAAGCTCGTACTTATTACTCTTATGCCCTCCAGAGGTTGCCAGGTGTAGTGCGTGCAGGTAAGCCCCACCCATCTCTTACTGACCTCCAGAGGAGTGAGACAGAGGAGTCCTGGAGGCCATTTAACAGGTGAGAAGGCTTTTATTTTGAAAATGCATATACTGTACATGAAACATTAGCATATATTATGAAAAACATTCACATTAGTGGGGTGGCACAGTGGCTTGGTGGTTAGCATACTCACCTCTCCGCACTGAGGTCTTGGGTTCGACTCCCCAACTGGTTGGAGTTTCCATGTTCTCCCTGTGTCTGCATATGTTTCCTCTGTGGTCTCCGGTTTCCTCCCACAGCTCAAAAACATGGAGGTGAATTGGGTACTCTAAATTGTTCTGATGTGAGTGTGTCTGTGTGTGCCCAGTGATGGATTGGCGCCCTGTCCTGGCTACAGTTAAATTAGTGTAAAGAGCCCAAAGCCCAATAAAAGGGTAGGGGAACTGTGACCCTGACCAGGATAAAGTGATTAAGAAGATGGATGGATGGGTATTCACATTAGTATTAGCACACATGATAAATAAATAGAAATGTACAAATTAGCATTGGAATTTACCTGCTTTATAATAGATGAAGTGTAAAGAAATGTGATCTGATCATTATCTGAGTCCCTTAGATCAGTGCTGTTCACGCCTTTCATTGAGCACATTAAGTAAACATCCACAGTGCAGGTAAGAAAATTGGGAGTCAGTCTCTGTGTTGATGATCTTTTCAAGAGCCAACTTGAGAAATGTGTTTCAGTTAATTAGATGAGATTGGAAGTGTATGTTGCAGGCTCACATAGCCTGGTTAAATTAAGCTGAAAAGGTTTTGCTGAAGACCTGGGTGTACTTCAATCCATGGTTAGGCAAATTGTCTATAAATGTAGAAAATTCAGGACTGTTGTGTCATCATGTTTAGTTTTGGATCAGTCTAAGAGCACAACAGGCAATCCTGGAATATCCAAGAAAGAACACAAGGGTGACAACAAAACATCTACAGAAAACTAGAAAAGCACGGAACAATAACACTGTTCAATGAAGGAAGCTGCTGCTGTCCAAAATAAATACATTGCAGCCCATGTCAGTTTACCCAAGACTACATAAATATTCCACAATGCTTCTGGGACAGTGCAGAGATGCAGGGACTTTTTAACTACACTGCTCAAAAAAATAAAGGGAACACTAAAATAACATCCTAGATCTCAATGAATAAAATATTCCAGTTGAAAATCTTTATTTATTACATAGTGGAATGCGTTAAGAACAAAATAACATAAAAATGATACCACCCTCATGGAGTCTGTTTCTGACAGTTTGAGCAGAAACATGGATATTAGTGGCCTGCTGGAAGTCATATTGCAGGGCTCTGGATCTGCTCCTCCTATTCCTCCTTGCACAAAGGAGGAGGTAGCGGTCCTGCTGCTGGGTTGTTGCCCTCCTACAGCCCCCTCCATGTCTCCTGGTGTACTGGCCTGACTCCTGGTATCTGCTCCATGCTCTGGACACTGTGCTGACAGACACAGCAAACCTTCTTGCCACAGCTCACACTGATATGCCATCCTGGATGAGCTGCACTACTTGAGCAACTTCTGTGGGTTGTAGACATCGCCTCATGCTACCTCTATGGTGAGAGAACTAACAAAATGCAAAAGTGACCAAAACATCAGCCAGAAAGGATGAGAACAGAGAAAAGGTCTGTGGTCACCACCTGCAGAACCACTCCTGTATAGGGGTTGTCTTGCTAATTGCCTCTCATTTCTACCTGTTGTCTGTTCCATTTGCACAACAGCAGGTAAAATTTATTCACAATCAAAGTTGCTTCCTATCTGGACAGGTTGGTTTCACAGAAGTGTGGTTGACTTGGAGTTACATTGTGTTGTTAAAGTATTCCCTTTATTTTTTGAGCAGTGTACAAAAGCACAACACTTGAAGGAAAAACAATACCAAAACCTCACTCCAGCTGTGAAGCATGGTGGAGGAAGCAACATGGTTTTGGGCTCCTTTTCTGCCTCAGTACCTGGACACATTGTGATCACTGAGGGAACAATGAATTCAGAAGTGTAACAAAATATTTTTAAGGATGTAAGGGCAGCAGTCTATGACCTCAAGCTGAGGAAACTTTAAGTGATGCAACAAGACAGTGACACAAAGCACACAAGTAAATGAAGAATAGTTGGAAAAAAATGTTTTGGAATGACCACGTCACTGACTTTGATGAGATGCTATGTTATGACATCAAGACAAGGAATCCCACAAAATCTGATTCTAGTCTACAATGTGGATGTTTACCCATTGTGATCAGTAAAAGACAAGAAGAGTATAGTTGTGGATTTTGATGTAGTTAGATTGTTTGTTTATTGTGAAATAGTTGAAGATCTGCCCACATTTTAGTGACAATCAATGAAGAAATTCACGTAATTCCAAGGGGGTCACTTTTATTTTTTTCTTAGAACTGTATAATTCAGTTATTAGCCCTCTACTTTTTATTATTTACATTCTACCACTTGGCAATATTTTTAGACAACATGGTCTTCGAATTACATTTATATTTACATGAATTCCAATGATAAACTCCTGCCTGCCTCCTTGATTTGACTGAGATTAAAACCAGGGTTATTTTATTTTTAAATAGCATTAAATTCATACTAAGTGCATATCCAGCTACCTTTAAAAAATGATTAGCCCACTTTGACTGTTCCAGATTTCCTTATGTCTTCTGTTGACCAGGTCTGTAACCTTGCAGTCATTTGGTGGCCACAATTTAAAACAACTTAAAATGGCTTATTTTCATCTTAAGATCATTGTGAATCTGTGTCGTCCTCTCTCCCACTCTGCAGCAGAAACATTAATGCTTTTATTACATCTAGACTACACTGTCATAAAGCTGTTTGAAGTAGGCTTCCTGCCTGTGAACTCTGACCTGGGCACTTGCACATTCCAAACTGTGAAAACATAAACCTCCTACACTCAAATGTCTCTAGCTTTACCTGGTATGACATCATCTTACCTGTCTACACCTGAGTATAAACATTGACCTGCACACATTCTCTGGCCATCTTATACACACTGGCTTTCTGTCCCTGACTGTAGGTTACACATTTTTGGCTTTTAGTGTTGCAGGAGCTACTTTTGTTTGCCTGCATGTCCCACTATTTTTTTTTCAGATTGTATTTGCTAAAATGTAATCCTGTAATGGTCCTGTGCTTCTTATTTTTATCTTGATGTAGTGGTTGCTTTTACAGTTTGGTGTCATCTTATGCTGTGATTTTATGTGCTTGCTTGTATTTTGTATAGTGACCTTGGGTACCATGAAAGGTGCTCATAAGTGTGTGTGTGTTTTTGTGTGTGTGTGTGTGTGTGTGTGTGTGTGTGTGTGTGCGCGCGTGTGTGTGTGTGTGCCCGCAGTTCGCGTGTGTATATGTCTGATTTAGAGTCTGCTCTGCATTACTCTTTGCGTGTGGAGGTCTCTGCTCACAGTAGTATCAGCGGAGATGCCCTAACAGCTCTCAAACACTACATCTCTGTACTCACTAAGGTAAGTTTGTCTGTATCACTTATAATTCTCCAACTTATATGTATATAAACCATCTTATTTAACAGTACTTGTTTTTCAAGTTCAAACTTCTTCACTGAACAAACATCTGCACATTTTAATGCTCATTTACTCTATTATTTACTGACTGTAACATTTTCACATATAAGGTTGGCGCCGCACAAGTGGCTGCCCTGCCAGCAGTGCTGGGACCTGAATTTCCCGCAAGGGATTAATAAAGTACTTATCTATCTATCTATCTATCTATCTATATAATTTTGACATCAACAAAATATGCAATTAAACCAGGGGTGCACAACTTTTGCGTAAGATTGTGTATCATTTAGTGTGATGTTAGCTATTGAGAAATGGAAGGTGAAATTCTCTCCAAGTGGCTTCTTGCACTAAATATGTGCTTCTGGTGGAGAGTAAAGAGTTGTCTATAAGCTCGCTGTAGCTTGTGGGAGACAACAAACCTGAACTAAAAATCAGTGATGCTGTCCTACCTCATTCTTTTTCCATAGAAGATTAAGTATCTGTATTTGTTCATAGTCTGAGAATAAATAATTTATTAATTTAATAAATAATTTATTTTAAATAAATGCATTGTCATGGAAAATGTTTAATTACATTTTTTGGCCCTTTTGACTTTTGAGCAGTGGCATATATGTATGCAAGTTATTTTTTATTATATAATTATATTTATTTATATCTGAGTAAATAAACACTTGCTGTTCAACACTTTCTTCAAGATTTAAAGTTTTAGTAGACATTTTGTAGGCTTGTGTTTGATATTGCAATTATTTCTCTCACTAAAGGCTGCTGAGGGCAGAAACATTACAGCCACTGTTCATATATTTGGCCACCAGGGGGAGGTAGAGGCAGTAAACTGATGTAAAATCTGATGCAGTTTCTATAGGCTATTTAAGATGACTTCTAAAAATTTAGACCGTCTGTACAGTAACATAACCACACATTCACTAAAATGAATTTAGAAAGTTTTTTTCAACATTTCAAGAACTGAGTGTTGAAAGAATTGAAACACTAAATTATGAAATAATAAATAATACACAGTAATGACCTGTTTATATCTGCCCTAGTATTTAATCCCCACTTTTAAAATATGGTCATTTTTATATTTTAATGTATTATAACGTCATTCTAGATATAATTTTCATTATTACTAGCTGTAACCTTTGGGGTTCTAAAGCATTATAGAATTATATACAGCTCTGTTCTTCAGTCTGGACATTTTTTTTTTCATTTTTAATTACAGTGTTCTAGTGTTCCAGTAATTATTAGAAACATGAGTAGAAGAAAAGCAGTAGAAATTTTCCAAAATGACCTGTAATAAAATTGAAAGCCATTTCAGTCCCAGTTCAGATTTAGGGTTCTGGTTTTATGAAATTGCTTTCATAATTCTGTTTAAGTTTTAAAAATTCATACAAGCCAGAAGAGGCACTTAAACACTTTCATTTTGGACAAACAACAGTATACTATCTAGTGATAACAGTACTTATATCATCATGTTCTTTATGGATCCAATTCAAACCACATCCACAGTCCAACATTGACTCACTGAACTTTAAGTGCATCTATACCTGCACACACTGACACCTGTACATCCTCTCATCCTGTATAATCATCCTGTATATATGGAAATGTGTGCATATGTATCATAGCTTCTATTTCATAACTTATATGACTTCTAAGACTCTATATTTAGATCTGTGTAATACTGCTGTCTAGCAATGTGTATAATATTACTGTTTATTGAATACATTTACAAATGATATTTTTTTTATATTAAGTACTGTAAGGAACTACACACTTAAAATTTTCACTCACCTTCACACCTGTATAATGTGATGTGACAATAAAGAAGTCAAACTGATTATGTTGGCAAACTGATTATATAAACATGACCTTAAGAAGAACATCTGTCTCTCTCTCTCTCTCTCCTTCTTTGTGTCTCTTTCTGTCTCACTATTTCTCTCTATCTCTCTCTATCTCTCTCTCTGTCCTTCTTTGTGTCTCTTTCTGTCTCACTTTATTTCTATCTATCTCTCTGTCTCTCTTCTTCTCTATCTCTATCTCTCGCTCTTTTCAGCCTTCAGCCTATCAGAGCAGAGGTCATTTACATATATTAGTCTTACGCCATAATAAAAGTAGACTGTTTAATTCTATGGGATAAAGAGAGGTTGGTAAATGATCATGTAAACATGATTCCCTCAAGGGAAAAAAACAAACTCAGCCAAACTACAGTGTTGTGAAAAAGTTAACTCCTCATCTACAAAAGAGCAAATGTAAATAAGAAGAAGCAGAAATTTGTTCCCTGTAGAAGATGGATCATCTTATTTCCACTTGGAAAAGGCAATAAAACATTGTTTAGCAGGGGGTGCACTAACTTTTACATATAAGTCTGTGTTGTGCTATTGTTCTGAATTGTGTACAGACTTGTGTAGTCTCTTAGATCAGTTACAGTTTCTTTACAACAGATTAAAGCTTATCTGAGCAGGTTTGGTAGTAATGAGATCATCCTGAAAGCAACTCAAACGCTGCAGCAGTAGTGACTCTGATGTGTTTAGAAACCGCAGTAGCTCTGTTGTGTCTAAACCACTTGTACCACTGCAACACACACTAACACACCACCACATTAGTTTTAACACGTTTTTAACACGTGTAAATTGTTTTTTTGTCAAACTATCACTTTAAAGTGGCAAAACAGTCTGGTAGAATCAGGATCCTTAATGGGGTTTAGCTGGAGTTTATATTATTTTAGCTTTTTAGATTTTTATTGCAGAAGCATTGTAATCTACTGCTCTTTCCGTTTAAACTAAAAAACTCCTCTTTTCTCAGGACTGTACTGCTGTTTTAGAGACAATGCCACCATGACGGTGTAAACACACCCGTGTGCTGCTGTTAGAAAATCTCAGCACTTGGTGCTCTATATTTTATACAATATATTTGATTCTCCTGGAGTTGTATCTCTGAGGTATTGTTGCATGGGGCCATTCTCAAGTTACTACATTTTTTTTGTCAACACCGACATCCAGATGCAAGTGAATGAGGCCCAAAGATCATCTTAAACAATAAAGAGAGCGCAAAGCATAGTCTCCTAAGATGCTCTATGGAAATCTTTCTTCTGTTTCAGATGAATATATAAATGATATGTGAGTCTTGGGCAAATTCACTATTCACAATCATTTTTTACTCGCTTGGAAACTGTAAATAAAAAATGAGAAATGTTAGTTGTGTCCAGGATGATGATGATGATGATTTTAAAATAACTGCAGAAAAGGTGTGAACGTCAAGACTGAAGATCAAATAAATTAATTAATTCGATTAATTAATGAATCTAAAACATTAATACTCAGAATGTTCTACTAAAATTACAATCTAGAATAAAGCTCTGCTAAATTTGCTATCTAGAAAGAAGCCCATACAGGATCTAGAATACCTTTTATTTCAGAAGTGGGGATATCTTCAGCGAGAGGTGGCTATTATTAATGTTGATCATTACATTCAGTAACTTCTTTAGTCTATAAATACATTTGCTGTATATATTATTTAAATCTGAATCTGAGAGAATAAAAATGGTTAACATGGGGGTGATCTCAGACTTTGAGTTGGTCATGTATGTTTTGGCTGAACAGGTGTGTGTGTGAGGATGTGGATCTGATGGATCTGAGCTTGTGTTTGAGGATTAGTTGTGTAGCTCTTCACTGTGTGAGAGCATTAGAAAGAGGTTTTTTGGGATTACCGTCTCTGTTCTGCTTTCTTAAAGAGATTTCCCGCCCGGCAGGATGGGGAGAATAAAGCGGGGAATTATGGAATGGCTCCATGGTGTGAGTGCGCTATGCATTTGTACCTTTAAGACTGGTGTATGTAAATGAGCTCTGTTCAGATTGGCTGCCCTGTATTACGCCTCATTTAAAAAGCAATCCAGGCTAAAATATTTCAGTGTGATGGACAGAACTAAACTTTGAACAGACAGATGTAAGCAAGTGTGTTAGATTCTGTGACATCACAAAAACAGTGAATTTAAAATGGACTGTTTTTGCAGCTTAGTTTGGCATATTTCATTTATTTGAGTCTTTGATTTATCTGTTTCTTTACCTTTCTGGCATTGCATTCTGGAATGGGGTTCCAAAATAAGTGTATATTTCTTCATTATTGGTATCTGTAAATAATTTATGGATTAGAAGTTTAAAAACGGCAAAAAATTAGTTATGAGTGAGAAATAATTTATATTAAATTTCCAAAAATAGCTTTGACTTCTAAGTGTTATTGGTTACTGCTTTGGCTCCAGTACAAAATAATGACTAGCTTAGCACTGTTAGCTCCATGTTTGGGAAAAGTCTTCCCTTTGTCATTAGTGGATATTGGAATGTTGAGAACATCCCAGTGCTTGGCCCCCTGCATTGCTGCTTTTCATTCTAACAAGCCCAGGAGTCCCGTCACAAACAAAGCCTATTGTCTACCGGCAAGGGGGGTATTGGTGGTTTGAATAGTGGGGTCCTGGTGGTAACAGGAGAGCTGTTTAGGCAGCCTTTACACGGCTGACCTGCATATTGCTCCCAGAGGGCCAGGCAGGACAGATTAAGCAGTGCTGCTCCAGCTCGGACCAGCAGATGCATCACCCCCCCGCCAGCTCCTCAAGTGCTGATACTAATCGGATTCTGGATGACATATTGCTTGGGTGAAGTGGATTGTCATGGTCCAGTGGGGGGAGAACTGGTGGGATGGTTGGTGGGGGTCTGCTTGGACTGGTTGAAGAGGCTGGTTGTGTTGATGTTGGTGGATGGTGGTGGCCAGGTGGCACCTAAACACACTTTACACAGTCCTATCAGCATGAATAAGGGGTCAGTAAACCCTTTAAAGCCACAGTTGTCACTGCCATTGACTAAATTAACTGGAATCAAGCTGTAATTTTACATTAATTATTTCTGGCTCATAGCTCATTGAAACAAATGAAGAAACTGTCCTGAAAGTGCAGATACTAAACTTTCAATCAATACATTTGTGTTTATAAGTAAAAGAGGAGGTATTTTATTATTTATTATATATATTATACTATATATAATTTTTGTTTAAATCATCTTTTAAAAGGTTTGCTTTTTGCAGCTAAATGAGCAGAAATTAAATACAGATACAGATGACAGATATTACATTCTAGACGGTTCAGTTAGAAACTGGTTCTCTTGATTAATTCTATCCCCAGAATGCTAGAATGTAGGTAAACAGGAAACGCACATTAAGCTTTGAAAGGAAATGAGTGCATTTGTTATGTAATTGATATGAAGTTACTTTATTGCCAGTGAAACCCCAGTCAAACATGCATTTGCATTAAAGTTGATCAGAAATCAAAATGGGACCTTTTTTATCTTAGCGTACAAGTTCAATTACGTTTAAGTACAATTAATTTCTCCAGATCATTTAAAAGACTACATCCTTCCTTCTCCAAATAATCTTTTTATGAAAGTGTAGCAGAGAAAAGTTGTCATATCCTGTTTAGGATTCCTCCTCTCCCAAATGTCCAGTTTCTCTCAGAAATGCGTAATTTTCAGGAAATAAAATGTGCTTTGATTTCCAGTTATATTGAGATTGAGGAATTAAAAAGTATTACGTAGTTTAAAATGAATTTAATTAAGTGGATAATTGTTGTGTTGCATGTGTAAACTGTTATATTGTAATATGTTAAATTCTTTAATTCTTTTTTTGAAGATTTTTTAAATAATTAAACATATGGCATTACTCCCAACTTAGGTTTTTAGTTTTAAGTTTTTTATTGTATTTGTAAAAGCTCAGAGTAAGTCATACTGTGTCTTAAACAACATCAACTAGAGAAATTTTACTTGGAAACTTTAACCTAAAGAGGCAAAATTTGTACTCTAGATATGTCTTTGGTGGACTACACATGGGGCTGATGGAAATTTGTGTAAATATGGTGTTTTGGTGAACCCTTCCTGCCCATTCAATCCATATATGGAATCTAAACAGAATAAATATAATCTCAGTTTTCTGGTGATGAGATGCCAATCTACATTCTAAAGAGTCCCTGAGCAAGCGTGAGCTCTGATTAAATTTTATCATGATGCAGTGATGCAGCCGTGTGTGTGTGCACGTGTGTGGTGGTGTTGGGGGTGTGTGGTGCTTTGAACAATGCCTATTGTCTATTCTGTACTATTTGATCTTCTGCACTCAGAAGGCTGCTGATGAGCTTTTGTACTGACTAGAGACTTAGAGATATGACCACCACACACACACACACACACACACACAAAGAGACTCGACTCGAATGCTCCAGACGTGTTCTGTCCCATTGCTCTGATTGTCTTTATTTGCTCCATGAACACAGAGCCTGTGGTGTGTGTGAGTGTGAGAGGTGTTGGGGTTAAGTAAATCTCTACAGAGCTGTTTTAAGTGATCTGCTGGAGTGGCGATCCTGTTAGCGCTGATGAACAGAAGCAGATGGCCGCAGCTAAATTGAAAATGCTCGACAGCACAAATCAACTAAACACACCTCTGGGATTCCCTGTGTGTGTGTGTGTGTGTGTGTGTGTGTGTGTGTGTGTGTGTGTGTGTGTGTGTGTGTGTGTGTGTGTGTGTGTTCCTGCGTATGAGAGAAAGGAAAAAAGACGCCTTTAGCATTGATGCTAATTCAGCACAGGGTTCCTCTTGACCCACACTTACTTGGCTCCTAAACGTCTGCTGAAGCTTAGCTTTTAAATTTATTTTTACATGTGAACAAATATTTTCATTGTTAGTTTTTCATTACATATCCCATTGAAGTACTCATATCACGAGAAATCTTCTCTTGCTTTGTTTCATTAGAATTTTTTTATAGAAATATATATGTTTTAAATTTCCTATATATTTTTTTCATAAAAATAAAGCTGAAAAGTATTATTTTTTCAATTTTTTTTGTAAAAAAAAAAAATACATTGACATCTATCAAATAAGTTTACAACAGTTTAGCCCCACCGTTTCACACTTAAATTATAATGAGTGTTTCTGACTAGACAGTGGAACAGATCGAGAGCTTTTTTGCATCAGTCATAAGAGGGCTTTCGAATGATTCGTTTTTTAATTAAGCTGTTTTTTGTTGTTTTTCTTGGGGGGGGGGGCGGAGCTAGCACATTTGACCGACAAGTATGTAACAGGGACATGAAAGAAGCTATCAACAAAACTTTTCACACTTTTGTACATAGTCATAAATATAAAAGTAGCTCTCCATCCTCCATCTTGGATAAATGAGTGAAGGTGAGCTGACTGGTCAGTTGTGGTTCATGTTTAGTGCTTAAAAGCTGGCAGCTGTTCAGTGTAACTGTGCAGCCAAAAAAAGTAAACTGCTGTACATAAGCTAGAGGAGTGTTTTCAGTTGCAGTATACTGCTCCACAGGCAACAATGAAAAATTAGAGTTAAAACATATAAAAAGGTGCCATGTGCCATGCCGACACTCTAAAAAACAAAACCGTAACAAACAGAGAAAATCGTCTTTTAAACTACAAACTACTTTGTAAATAAGAGCAAAAATATAAGGCATTGAAATGATAAAGTGGAAAATTGTAGGATTTTTCTGTGAATGTCAGAGAGTGTGTTAAAGACCAGAATAATGGGAATAAGTGTTTTTTATGTTGTTTCCATAGTATCATTGTCCTGTTCAGAGAGCAGGGATTCACATTTGCACTTGAAGTGAGTGCTTTTTTCTTTACTTGATTTTTTTTTTCCCTCTTGACGGCTTCTTAAGTTACAGTGGGGGGGGGATAGTATTTGGTCAGCCACTGATTGTGCAAGTTCTCCTACTTAGAAAGACGAGAGAGGCCTGTAATTTTCATCATAGGTACATTTCAACTATGAGAGACAAATGGAAAAAAAATCCAGAAAATCACATTGTAGGATTTTTAAAGAATTTATTTGTAAATTATGGTGGAAAATAAGTATTTGGTCAATAAACAACCAGCGAGAATTCTGGCATTTACAGACCTGTTGGTTCTTCTTTAAGAAGCCTTCCTATTCTGCACTAATTACTTGTATTAATTGCACCTGTTTGAACCTATGTCTATAAAAGGCAACTGTCCACACTCTCAATCAATCACACTCCAAAGATCTTTTGAAGGACAACAGGGACAAAATTTTAGACCTGCACAAGGCTTGGATGGGCTACAGGACAATAGGCAAGCAGCTTGGTGAGAAGGCAACAACTGTTGGCACAATTATTAGAAACTGGAAGAAACACAAGATGACTGTCTAGGGCTCCATGCAAGATCTCACTTCATGGGGTAAGGATGATTCTGAGAAAGGTCAGAAGTCAGCCCCGAACTATACAGGAGGACTTGATCAATGACCTGAAGAGAGCTGGGACCACAGTCTCAAAGAGAACCATTAGTAACACACTATGCCATCATGGTTCAAAATCATGCAGGGCATTCAAGGTCCCCCATGCCAGCACATGTCCAGGCCCATTTCAAGTTCGCCAATGACCAGAGGAGGCATGGGAGAAGGTCATGTGGTCACATGAGACCAAAATAGAGCTTTTTGGTACTCGGGTCCACTCGCCATGTTTTGAGGAAAAAGAATGCTGAATTGCATCCCAAGAACACCATACCTACTGTTAAGCATGGAGGTGAAACATCATGCTTTTTTCTGCAAAGAGGACAGCACGACTGATCTGTGTTAAGGGAAGAATGAACAGGGCCATGTATTGTGAGATTGTAAGCCAAAACCTCCTTCCATCTGTAAGAGCATTGAACATGAAACATGGCTGGGCCTTCCAGCATGAAAATTATCCCAGTGGCTCCGTAAAGGTCCTGGACTGGCCTAGACAATTTGTGGTGGGAGCTGAAAGTTTGTGTTGCCCAGCAACAGCCCCAAAACATCACTGCTGTAGAGGAGATTTGCATGGAGGAATGAGCCAAAATACCAGCTACAGTGTGTGCAAACCTGGTGAAGACTTACAGGAAAAGTTTAACCTCTGTCATTGCCATGTTACAAAGTATTGAGTTGAACTTTTGTTTTTGACCAAATACTTATTTTCCACCATAATTTACTAATAAATTCTTTAAAAATCCTACAATGTGATTTCCTGGAATTTTTTTTCTCAGACCTCTCATCTTTCTAAGTAAGAGAAATTGCACAATCAGTGGCTGACCAAATACTTTTTTTTCCCCCACTGTATGTAGGTTTAGACAATAAAAGCAGTGGTAATTAAATTTAAAAAAAAATATTTGCAGCAGTAACACACAAATAAATAATTAAAAAATCATACATTGTGATTTCCAGATTTTTTCTTTTAGATTATGTCTCTCACAGTGGACATGCACCTAAGATGAAAATTTCAGACCCCTCCATGATTTTTAAGTGGGAGAACTTGCAAATTCGCAGGGTGTTCAAATACTTATTTTCCTCACTGTATGTGCTATTCAGAGTCTCTACCCAAACTACATTTCTCAGTGCCAAATTGGCATAAATGCATTTTCACCCTTTCAGTACCAACTGGTTGAGTGGTTTCAGTGTTATTTGTTTTTTTATTACTAACTCTAAATTTCTATTTAAAAAATGATTATTTTGTCCTTTTGGCAGTAGAAAGAGCTCATCAATTTATACATATAAAACATTATATATTTAAAACACAGATTGTGTTTACATACACATACAGTACATATAATTTTAACTAGTAATGAGATTACAGATAGAGCTTCAGTTAATGTAGGACTTGTAATTGACCCATGATCAGTGATCTGTGTTTGTCTGTGTTGTAGTATTTTCCAGGCAGGCCTGTGGTAAAAGCTGCTTTGAGGTCTGTGAATAACTGGCTGCAGGAGCAGAAGGGAGAAGAAATCTCTTACAGTGACTTCAGAAAAGCCCTGGACAACACCGTACTGGTGAGAGGAAGTTCTCAACTAACCATTCTATCCCAACATTCTCTGCTTTACAAATAGGTCTGTTACTAGACTCTAACCTAAACCAACAGCTCTATTCCAATTGGGTACACTCTATAGACAGCTGTATACTCTATACTCGTCAGACAGTTCTATCCTAGTACTCTATAAAACTGCTCTATCTCTGCACTCGGGCAGTGGGGTAAACTAATGTAGGGTAACATGTTACCCAGACTTCAAAATATTGTCTCTGTCTATTCCAAAACCTGTCCAACAGCAACTCTATTCCAGTACTATTTCCTAGTGTTTACATCACCACTCAACACAGTGTTTATTTTGATAAGTGGAGGGACATTTTTATATGTTATCAGTGTTTGCCTTATAATGGTAAGCTCTGCTGAAGAACTTTGGTAAAATGTTGTTTTGATTGTTTAATAAAACCTCTAATATAATCAAACAAAAAACCCACAAGACTTTATACACACACACACACACACATGCTGAATGGAGTGGTCACTTACAGAGATCATTAGCTTTTAGTCAGCCAATCAATGAATCAATGACTGAGTGGAGTTGTATGATGAAGTCCAGTAGGAAACGAACTGATGCCTCCAATACTCCCTCCAGCTCCAGCCAATCGGCTGCTTCCGCCTGTCCCTGTGGACCCCCAGGCCTACAGTGACTAAATTAATTAAAAGAGAGCGGTGAAAGACGTGAGCATATTTAAACATTACAGAAGACTAAGCAGAATGTCTAATTATAGTCGGGTAGATTCTCTGTCTAAGGACATGTAAAGCTTTTTTCGCTTTTGTGTTTGTATTGACTGGAGAACATATTCGCTGTCAAAACATTGTATCCACAGATCTTTTTTTGATCTCAGTATCAGTGTTGACAGGGTTGGCAGATAATTACTTTAGAAAATTTGTTGGTATCAAGATGGAAGATTAGATTTGACTGATATTTGAACCTCTTAAGCTGTATGACCACCCTGCACTGTCGAAACAAACGATACAACACCAATACATTTTAGTCTGGCAAGACACCAAAGATTTTAAAAGGTCCAACATGATCGTTAAGACATAACTCATGGATATGTTCTTTCTGGCCTAGTACTTTGTCTCCTTTCCATCTTGTTTGGTCTTATTTCTGACCTAGTGCTCGGTTTTCCTTACGACCTGGTACTCGGTCTTATTTTTGACCTGGTGATGGTCCAGTACTTTTTTTCTGGGAGTGTAAGGATTATTATCCAGTAAATACATGGAAGACAATGTAAACTGGCTCAGTTGTTCTCCAGTTAGGAGTAGAAGTGAGGAGTCAGGAATGGAAGCCTGGAGCCGCCAGTGGATCCAAGTAGTGTAAGAGGTTTAAATGATATTTGATTACATTTGTTTGATCCTAGTACTGATCCAGAAGGATTTAGCTCTAGTTTTTACATTTTATAAACGTTTATGTATAAGAATCAGCCCAGATTTCAGTTCTGCGTCATTGCAGGGATTCATGAAATGTAAGTGATCAGTTCTCGCTTCATTTGAGGATTGAAACAGAAACTGATGACCTCTGAAAAGGTTGTCAGCCCTGTGTGTGTGTGTGTGTGTGTGTGTGTTAAGGAGGCTGATGCAGTCCTCCCTGCAGCTGTGAGGTGGGTGGGCTGTCAGGGATCACGGCCGCAGTATCGAGGATATCCATGTGCTGTCTGGACCCTCTTCCACGTGCTGACTGTACAGGCTGAAGCCAATATAAGCACAGGTACATTTGCTCATTGCATACATTACAGCAACGCTCCACTGACATCTCAAATTATCCAGCCCCAGCAGCAGTTCTGAGTTCTTAACTCTCATCAAATTTATGAAGAACCATCCTCTGAAAGGTTTGTAGGGAACCAAACATGATTCGTCTGTATCCTTTTACAAAGAAACCTTTTTGACACTTTTTTGTTTAAGCATGTAGAAGGATATCAAGTTACAGCAAAGAGGCATATATTAAAGCACACATTACACAGCTGGGAGGGTGGGTTCAAAAATTAACATTATGTACTTTACCTCCTCTCCACACACACACACACACACTCGCTGTATAAGTGACTGTATTAAACTCCTAATAGCTGTGTCTGATTTCTGCTGAATGGTTTTAGTTACTTTATTGTAACGGCAGGGTTAATAAAAGCTCCACTCTTAATCTTAATCCAGCAACTTACAGTGAGGATGGGGGCTTTATGTGTGTGTGTGTGTGTGTGTGTGTGGGTCTCCATCTGTCTACTGTAGTGCCCTGGATTAGCTCTCTGTCCACCAGAACAAAAATAATCACAGTTCCACTGAACTGACCTTTTGCACTCCATGTACAGTACATGCTGAATTGGGGTGATATACCGCATGTGTGTATATGTAATTTAATAATAATAGAAATAAATAATTTATTTTTGCATGCTGGATGTGCAACAGCTTTAGGTATATTGTTACTTTTAACTGGAATAATGCTTAAAACTATTTATTCTTAGTGAGTTGGTGGGATTAACTTGTTAGTATCTGTTAGCAACTTGTTTAGGTGACTTTTTCTAAAACATTAAGTAGTTTCAGTTCACAAAAATATTTAGAACATCTAAACCCTTTCTCTCTCTTTTGCCACCTCTCTTTTCTCTTACCGTTCTCTCGCTATTTCTCTCAGATCCTCTGGAAGTCCTGAAGGCTATGAGGGAATATGTTCAACATTTTTTTGGCTGCCGGCCATGTGCCACTCACTTTGAGAGCATGGCTCAGGAGAGTTTGAATAATGTGGTCTCTCTGACTGCTGCTGTCCAGTGGCTGTGGTCCAGACACAACCGGGTCAACAATCGGCTTGCAGGTGGGTATCACACAGGGTGATCATAACATCTCTAATTTTGATTGTCAGTTAATAATCTTAAAGTATACTACTATGAATTAAAATACAAAATATAAAATCTGAATTCTTTGTTTATTTGATGGCAGCATATCAATAAAGTTGGGATGGGGGCATATTTATCACAGCGTTGCATCACCTTTTTTTTACAATCCTCTGTAAGTGTTTGGGAAATGAGAACAATTGCTGTAGTTTTAAAAGTGATATGATTTCCCTTTTTTTGCTTAATAAATAATTTCAACTTGAGATGGGGTAAGTCTAACCCTGCTCAATACTTTGGGGTCTCCTTGATTTGTATTTATTTTTTTTTTTAATAATGCATCAAATGTTTTCAAGGGGTGATTGTACCCAGTTTAGCATCCATTATTTTACTGCATAGCCATGCTGTTCTAATATGTGCAGAATATGGTTTTGCTGAAATCAGTGTCCAAAGCTCCACCCCTCAAAAGGAGAAAAAAAGCTTCTCCATTCAGATTTTGGGAGAAGTCCCACCCCCAAACAAATGCAGACCCTTTCTTCAGTGTTCCCTCCAAAATGCCACTACTCTTCAAGGTTTGTTCTAAAACCCCACCCCAAAAACATATGACTGTACACTGCCTCGGCTAGAACACCTGAATAATAGTACTAACACTGCTCATTGATCGTCACAAATGGTGACCCAATCAGATACTGGCATCACTAATTAGTGAGTTTTATCATCTCATGCCTAAACTGCCTGGTCAAAAAGGCAGCATGTACAAGCTATCAGCATATGTGTTTAGGATGGTGGTATGTTGGTTGAGCATGACCATGTTGGGTGACCAGGTAAACCAGCAGACCACCATAATATATCAGTTTAGACTGACAGTGTTGAATCAAACTGAAAAAAAAAGCTATTCAGAGTAGTGGAGGCTGAAACCCTGGAGTGACAAGCCAGCTTTGGCCTTCTGAACATTCCTCTTCCCACGGTACCTCTAAACAAATCCCTTTAATTTGGTGATCCTCTAGGCAGACACCAGCTGTCCCACACCAACGATCTGTTTCTCTTGTTTTATCCATACTCACGCTCTCTGTCTCAGTTTTCTCTCACTTCCCTCACTGTGTATGGCTTTAATATATAAACGAAACATACCAAGAATTTACTATAGATGTAGCAGTTAAACAGATTAGTTATATAATTAATTGCATTTACATATGATTTGCACGCTGAACCTAACTTCCCAGACTGTAGTCTAGTTGATGTAAATATTTGAGACTAAAAAGTTAAGAATGAAATGCAAAAAATTCTTATGAAAGTTTTGTCCTTTTCTTATACATGATACTACTTGGTTGCTCTAAATGAATGGTTTACTCAAAAATTACATTTACACAGTTTTGTCAGTTAGTCAAGGCATGTTTTAATACAGAACAGGAGCTGAAGGCTAACAGTCCAAGTCAGTGTGATGTAGGACAGTGTGCTACAGATCAGCACTTCCTACACTGAGTTGGCTTTCCAAGATGACAGATGCAGCTTTCAGCTACACAAGTATATATATACTGTATATATTATACTATATGCTGCTATGAAGTTAATGGGGGGAAAGTTTCTCTTTTTAAACCAAATTGAACTATAAAATATATTTTATAAAAAAAATAATGTCTTTAAGTAAAGGTTGACAACTTGTAGGTTAGTGAAAGCAGGAGTTCAGTGGGTGGAGCCTTCTCCTTATGCAGTGTAATAGACAGCCTGAGAAAAGTAATTGTCACTAGGCTGTGTAATATAATTTATATAATATTCACTATGGTTCCTTCTTATATCCCCTTTTCCCTTCCCCTATATCTTTTAGTGGATTAGACCAGAAGAAGAAAAATCTAAAAGAATAACATCTCCGTATGTTCTCCATAAGAAATATCAAGTAGAGTGGGTCCTGAGTGGCTCAGCAGGCTAAGACACTGACACTATGGCCAGAGGATAACAAGTTTGAATCCCAGTCGTGCTGTTTGCCACCAACAGCCGGGGCCCACAGAGAGCAAAAATTGGCAGTGCTCTCTCTGGGCCGGATATGTGGCGCTCTCACTCTCACATTGTGATTGGTCCATTCAGAGCTCGGAATCCTGCGCTTTCCTCCGAGCGCGTTGGCTTCCCAGTGATGGTGTATCAGCGGTAGTTCGAAAAGAGGCGGTGGCCATATCACACGCAACAGAGGAGGCATGTGCTTGACTTCACCCTCTTAGAGTCAGGGACACTGCAAATAAAAGTGATGGGGAGAGTCCTAATGGATGGGATGTGCTAACTGGCTACTACTACACTGGGAAGTGGAGAACATTGGCAAAAATAATAAAAAACAAAAAATCAAGTGGAGAAACAAGTGAGACTTCAGCTTAAGTCCTCGATCTACTGCTCAGATATTTTTCATGAGAAAAGGTACTTGGGAATCTCACCTGTCTCCTGTTGAGATTTAGTACAGATCTACAGATCTCAGAAGTTTCTTTTTGCTCCTATAAAGCTCAACAACACAGGAATATAAATTTGAACACCGCCGTTTCTTACCAAGGACTAGCCTTTGCAGTTTGATGCTCTGACTGATTATTACAGTATTTATCTGGGCCAGAAGTATCCCTCGTTTCCTTAACTCCGTTAACTCTAGCAAGCAACATAAACAATAGTTTTCCCCTGGGAGCACAGGAAAAGTTATCTATGCACACAAAGTTTTATTTTTTCAGGTCCTTTAAAACTGCTTTTTCCTTTGTGCTGCATTCAGAAACAGAGGGGTTGTGTAGGTGGTCTGACGTGATAAATAATGTTGGTGTGTGACAGCTATCTCTCAGTGGGAGTTCACTGGTGTTAATGTCCGCTCTCATCACACTCCGTTAATTCACTTGTTGCTCTGAATCATCTCCCGTGTGTGTTCCTTTGGCTTCCACAGAGTCATGAATATAAATAATTAGACGGAGTCTTGCGGCTGCTCCCCTGGTGGCTGAAACACTTTCAGCCATTAAGTGTGTGTGTGTGTTGGGCTTGTGTGTGTGTCTCCGGGGACTCTTTCCTGCTGCTTGATAATTGATATGGCAACAGTGTCTCCTTTCAATTCCCCAGACGTCCACGACAGCAGGTGGCACGCGCCCGACACGCAAGCACACGTCCCTGCTTCTTCATTTCTGCTGTGGTTAACATAGCAACATATACAGCATATAAATAATCTCAGCTGAAGTCTCGCAGACTAGTCAGTGTGGTTTCAGACTCAGTATGACTTACTGTGAACTATAAAACTTAATAGAACCTCGCTCCTACAGGCAGCCACTTCAGACTGTAACACGGCTAGTAGAGCTGATCTTAGATGATAAACCTGTTTATAGTATTTTTAAAAAATGATGTTGGGCTCACTTACAGCTAGGTTTAAGATGGTTTCAGTGGGGATGATATGTTTTGCAGCTAGACAGTTAACTCATTTCATTCAGGACAGGAACATTTTTATTTTAAGTTGGCCTAAAATACTTAATATCTAAGCTGAAGTGTTAATATATAAACAAAATGATAAGCAAGTGCTCTTATCTGTGCATGCAAATTGACCTTGCAGTGTAGGTAGATGTTAAGTGTTTAGAATTTTACAAAGAACACAGAAAACGAGACCAAAGCTGGGGGTGTTTTATTGTACAACACACACTGCTGTGTTATCCATGACAGAGATTAAGAATGGTGTGTGTGTGTGTGTGTGTGTGTGTGTGTGTGTGTGGTCGGCCCCTCCCTCCTCACGCCCCTTTTGTTCCAGTGACAGGTCTCCTGAGAGTGGCTGTCGAGTGTGTGTCTGAGAGTGTGTGCATTTAGCAGTCGCTGGAGCGTGGACAAAGGCCTGCTTGTAATGCTGTCGGTCACTTGCGCGCACACACACAAGGGACAGGGACGCGTGTCTACTGACACAACCCCTAAACACACACACGTGTACTAACACCACTCGAAATCCTTAAAGGCAAGTCCGACCATCTTTACAACAGGCTGTTATTTGAGTCCTGCAGGGTTTGGTCCTATCATTTTAAATGGGAACAAGCATATCGGAATGAAACTGCAATGTACAGAAATGTTTCAAAAACAGGTTTGAAACCTCTGGTGTAATCTGATGAAATAGTTTGCAGCATTTGACTGATGTACCAAAAACGTTACTGACTACTACACATGCACATAACTTGAGAAAAGGGGAGAGGAGACTTTAGGAAGCATGGGGATTTTAGCTATGGATGTAATATGGCACATCATTAAAAAATAGTACACTGACAAAATGTCAAAATGAAGAGGAGTGTAATTAGACTTAAGTATGGCTTATTTTTTGCACATGCCACCTTTTTGTTTTATTTTTCAACTGTTTTAATTTAGTAGATAGACAGTAACTTTGCATTCAACTACTGTCTATTTATTTCTGATAACCAATAAACCATTAAACATAACTAAGTACTAACTTTTAAATAAGGCTGTAACTTAATGTTAAGTAACTCTGTAATTCAGTTCTGTGGTTGCTTTTGTTTATTTTCTGAATAAAAAGTCATTTTTATGATGTCTATATTATTTAGAGGGCAGCCATGGCCTAGTGGTAAGGATCTGGTCTTGTGACCAGAAGGTCACTGGTTCGATCCCCAGACAGGACATGACTGAAGTGCCCTTGAGCAGGGGCGTGGCACCAAATTCTGGGCCCTATGGACAAGCAGTGCCCAGGGCCACTCGCCCCTATTATCAAATATTATTTCCTTTAATATTTAAAGGAAAATAAAATTCCAGACTCCTCAAGGGCCCTC
>BRDA01003871.1:2024-17305 GCA_036984385.1 Crenuchus spilurus
CTGAAAGAGATGACGTCTAGATGGGAGCATATGTTGTTCTAGGACCTGAACATAGTTCTCTGCATTAATGGGGCCTTTCCAGACATGCAAGCTGCCCATGCCACAAGCACTCATACAACCCCATACCATCAGTGATGCAGGCTTCTGAACGGAGCGTTGATAACAACTTGGGTTATCCTTGTCCTCTCTGGTCCGGATGACATGGCGTCCCAGTGTTCCATAAAGAACTTCAAATCGTGACTCATCTGACCACAGAACAGTCTTCCATTTTGCCACACTCCATTTTAAAAGACCCCTGGCCCAGTGCAAACGTCTCAGCTTGTGGAGCTTGCTTAGAAATGGCTTCCTCTTTGCACTGTAGAGTTTCAGCTGGCAACCAATTATTTATTGGTATGTTGCATTTATAGTTTTTACTTACTTTGTTATATTACTGACTAGTTTCTGTTTTAGTTGAATGTTACCATCTGTGCAGCAGTTTGTCTCAGCTGAGGCTGCTTGTAAAATGCTATATAAATAAAACTGAGTTGAGTTGAGAATTATTTTTTTTGTTAATAGTCCTTCCACCATTCTTGAAACCTCCCATAAATCCCTGTAGTGCTTTTCTCATCACTTGTTCTCCTAAGATGTTGAATAAACATGGTGAGAGGTTACATCCTTGACGGACTCCTTGTCTTACGGCTGAACCATGCTGATGTGCGATCGGCGGTCCTGACGGCTGAACGCTGCTGGTGTGAGGGAAAACCCATCTCCAGCATGGTTATCCACAATTGGTCATGCTGTACCATGTCGAATGCCTTTGTGAAATCAATAAAACAGAAATACAGTTCCTGGTTCCTTTCTCTCACTATGGTATTTGGAACAATTCTAATAACTGAGAACCTCTAGTTTAAACAAATATCCTTCTTCATGTGGATAGTGTGTGTGTGTGTATGTGTGTGTGCAGTGCGGGGGTATATGTAATGCCAGGAGGTGACAGGCAGTGACAGCGAGTTGAGTGCTGGGTCTTGACAGTGTCAGAAGGGATTAGGCCATGGTCGAGCTGAGTGCATGTGTGTGTCTGTGTGTGTGTATGATGGGGGAGGTCTCTGCCTAAAGTGTTTTTGAAGTGAAAAGTGCCACTCGCCTGCCTGTCACCACACCAGCCTTGAAGCATCCACCATGAGGATGAGGAGCAGATGAAGAGTGGCTGAATTGTGCTATACATGCTTCATCATGCAAAGATTAGCTTCCACTTAAAGGGTACATTGATCTTATACACAATATTCATAAAATTATCATCTCTTAAAACTCTACTGTATTCTTTAGGGTTCTCCGTTTTACCAAATCTTAGTTGTATTTTATAGAAACTGCATGAAAAAATTACAAAATGTTGATTTTTTTAAAATAAAGGAGATGATAAAATGAGAAAATGTGTTTGGGAATTTGTGATATAACACATGCTTACAATTTACTGCTGAACACTAAAAACTTAGTCTCACAAGTCATTTATTTCAGGCTGCACAGTACCGAAGGGACTTTATGTAGGTTCATCATACATCTCAGGTTTGTGTCACAAGAGGACGCTTCAGAGAGACTGAACCTGAGGGATCATTTCTGTTTGTTTGGGACTCAAACATCTTTAAAGGATTGAAACCAAAAAGCAACATTTTTAATATGCATTGTATCTGATTATACAACACTTCATTTATTTAAAGCAGATTCTTTCATTATCAGCTCAAAATAGTCAGAAGAAGTGAGTTCCAGCTTTAATAGGACTCCTTCCATCTTAGAAATGGACGTGTGGCTCTGAAAAGAAGCTAAATTTGCTTAAATTAATGCCATAAACACCATGTGTTATATATTTCTCTTTATAGGAATGCCTCAATTTCTAAATGTGCTTCTTTAGTTCAGAACAAGAGCTGCAAGGCTAACAATGCTAACACTAAAACTCAACAGTCACTTAAATATTGATGTTTTTGTTTAAATGCATCACTAAGGCTTCTCTGAAACTGCTTCCAGATCTTAATGAAGTTCTCACAGACTAGTCAATGACACAGAGTGATGATGCAGAATTACCTCAAACAAGAAATGGAAGCAAGCAAACGCTGGTTAGCATCATGCATACGATCTTATGCTTCAGGGAGATTCCCAGAAAGTCTTGAGGCTAGACTTTGGAAGCACAGAATGGAATTTTAATTGGCCTGAAAGCTCTTTGTGTGTGTGTAAGTGTGTGTGTGTGTGTGTGTGTGTGTGTGTGGAGGTGAAAGGTTCACTGACACACTGGCCTTTTGAAGCTCCTCAGCTCTGTCTAATTGATTAGAGAGCGGCTATTCAGGCCTGAAGACACTCCTCCATTTCAGAGGAGTGGAGGGGTGTGTATGAGTATGTATGAGGATGCTGAAGTGGGCTCAGGGTCAGGGTCAACTCTGCATCCTTCCATGAGAGAATGGCCTCTTCATCAAGTCTTGTTTTTGTTGTCTTCACTGTCAAACCCATTGATGGGAGAAGCCTTGGGAGATGATGGATAGGAGCACATGCAGACAGGGGCCTGTTTGGTAGATAAAATCAGACAGTTTGCAGGTTCTATGAAGTTAGCAGTACCTGCAGGAACATTTAATATCTCTATGGCTACATTTAGACAGCAGGCAAATCAGATCTGTTATTAGTAAGTCATGAGGTCAGATTCATCTGTCCACATCACAAGTCTATCTGCTTGGGTTTCTGTGGTAACAATGCACGTGTCCATAATTACAGCCACTCTGGTGACGTGGCTTCAAAGTTGCCAGGTTTGTGGTTTTCCCGCCTTATTGCAGTATTTAATTTTATGCACTCAGATATGACGGAGTGTTGGTTTTTAGAATATTCCAAAATGTACTGTGACCACCAAAAACTCTTAAAGTCATACAGAAGAAAAACAGCAGTGATGGATATGCCTTACGCAGATTTTCTAATATTAGAAGTCCCCAGTGGAGGAATCGAAAACTATAGATGAGAGTAAGACTAGAATAAGATTGAAAAGTAATAAAAAGCAGTTATAACTTCTTCAAACTCTCAGACTCTTTTGATTTTGAGTTAGTTTTAAGTGTGTTTATGGCGACTTTCTATCAGACAGTAATGGGTGAATTTTTCATGATCTGGCAACCTGCAACTCTGCTGTGGTGCTCTTTGTGCACTTCTTAGATCTGTGCACTGCTGTCACTCTGGGTTTGACGTGTCGTTCTTTGTGGCATTGTGATGATGTGAAAGGCATGTTGAAATCTGATGTGAGTGGCCAGAGGGGCCACACCTATCTGTACAAATCTGACTGTAATCGGATTTCAAACCACCTTCAAATGTGGCTTGGATCAGATTTGCAAAAATTGGATTTTATGTGGTTTTTGACTGTAAAGACTACCAAAAATCAATCTGAATACAATCTAGATAGGTCACAAATCAGATTTGGGCTCCTTGTCTGAACACAGCCTAAATAACTTGTTATCCTTATAGGTAGACAGAGCAGTTCTGTCAGGCTTCATTCTGTTTTTTTTCTGTTCAGATCTGCTTTGTCTCTGTGGTTCATTCTGTTCATTCATGTACATTTGTTTACGTTCTTTGCATCTCCTGTGATGTGCTTGTTGCCGCCTCGTTCCCCACCCAAGTTATACCTCTTGTCATTGTATTCATCTGCGTGTCATGTGTTTGTTATGTTCACTCCTATTTGCACCTGTCATTGCCTTGATTACTCAGTGTATATGTTTCCTGCATTTTCCCTGTCCTTTCTCTGATCTCATCGCTATCTATGAACATGTTTAGTTTAATCAGTATACAGTGGTAACCCTACTTACGAGTTTAATCCGTGCAGGAGCCGAGCTCGTTAGCTGGTTTGTTTGTTAGCTGGATGCATTTTCCCCATAAGAATACATGTAAAACTGATTAATCCGTGTCAGCCGGCCAATATACAGTATATTTTAATATGCTAAATAATGTGTTTATATGGTTTTTTTTTAAATAAACAAGACGACGACGGTGCTCAGGTAGGCTGGCAGCTAATGAGAGGGAGACCGACGGTGCTTGTGTAGGCTGGTGGCTAAGGAGGACAGGAGGACGGGCGTACGTGTATGGCATGGTTACACTTATCATATGAAAAGTAAAAGTTAAATGTATCTAACTTTCTTGTTCACTACCTTTTGCTGTCTTAGCGTCACTTTCACTTTTACTGGACAGCAGTCAAAGGTATTGACTGATCTCTTCTTCTACGGTAGCATCTAGGGGATGCTACGACCGCCGCGCCATTAGCGGTTGGCATAATTGAACAAATTTACGCTACTCGTTAACTGGAACAAAAATATTCCGAGATCTCGACTTGTTACCTGGAATACTCGTTAGTAGGGATGCTCGTAGGTAGGGTTACCACTGTACTTCTTTTTTGTTTTGCTTTGTACTCAAAGTCTCCACCTGCTTGCAATTACGTACAGTCTCACTAATCTAATATTGACTTTACTTAATGGTTTTTTAGGATGCACAGAATAGGCCAATATTTTATTAACATTTTAATGCAATTATTAGACATAAATAATATATAAACAGATAAATACACCTGTTACAAATAAATATAAGAAATAAAACACTTCAAGGACCTTAGCCCATCTGTGAAACATGGTGGTGGCAGCATCATGCTTCAGGCCTGTTTTGCTGCATCTGAATTAACTTGCATCATTAATAAAATTCATTCTAAACTATAACAGCAAAATCTATCAGTCCATGAACTGAGTGTCAAGAGAATGTGACCGAAACAAAGACACTAAGACTAAAGGGAGGAAACAAAATCATGAAATTGTTGGCAAATCAGCATACATAGATGGGTAAACTGTGCACAAATGTGAAATAAGGTGAAGCTGCTCACTGAAGAGCAAATAATTTAATTTATCTAAAACTGTGGCTAACAGAAAGTGCTGCAAACTTGCTTGTGTGTTTGAAAACGTCCAGCCTTAGTTTACAGGTTAAATATCAGTCATTAGCCAACTTGGAATCACATTTGCCTCATTGGGGCATTCAGGGACAATCCTATGGTTTCATACTGTGTTGTTATGCCATTCACAGATTTCTATGTATTAGAGTAGTACAGGCTTAATCAGCCTGAAAAAACAGTTTGATTAACCCTGCCTGCCTCGTTTTATCTGTGATTACATTTTTAGCTACTGAGGAATATGGCTATAAGAGAGGTTTAATAAACTTGAGTTATTTTTTGTGATATTGATCCTCAAAAACACACTACGAATTTTGAATCAGTAGTTTACATATAAAATCGGTGGTTCATTTTGTGTTAAACCCTTGACTAAGAGATGGCAGTATTGTAGGTTATTTTCAGCCATTAGACTCTTCCACTCCAATGTCGGGCACAGTGCTAACATTAGCATTCATAAACCTAGCTGACTATACATATAGACACATTGCACTTATATAGCGCCTTTCTAGACACCCAAGGACGCTTTACAATCAACACACTTCATATACACACACTTCGGTGAGAAACGGCAGCCAACTGCGCACAGCGTACTCTCAACCAGAAGCGACCGTCTACCTGGAGGACTGCATCAAGCACTAGGAGGATCACCCAGGACAGAGTGCCAACCATATCTGGGCATTCATACATACATTCAAACACAGACATACACATTCATACACACACCAGGGTAATTTTTAGAGTATCCAATTCACCTGATCTCCATGTTTTTGGACTGTGGGAGGAAACGGGAGTCCCCGGAGGAAACCCACAAACACGGGGAGAACATGGAAACTCCGCTCAGATGCAGACTCGAACCCAAGCCCTCAGCGCTGAGAGGCGAACGTGCTAACCACTAAGCCACCGTGCCGCCCAACTGACTAGTAACATTATCACTACACAAATTGCAAACCTTGCTTATAGTATCACAATACTTCACAGTACATTGAATCATAACGCCTGTATCATACAGGTCATATGGGGTCTTAACAGTACACAGCATGTATAACATGAACATTGGTGTTGGTAAAAAATACAGCTCGGTTGTCTGCTGCTCTACACACACGTGTGCACATTTATGCTCTTGATGTCTTCCTGGCTTTGTCCATCGCATTAGCGTTTGTGAATAGAATACATATAAGAGTGTGCTTTAATGTGGATTGCTCACCATCTGTCTTCTCGGCTGCTCCTGTATAACCGCGCATTCAGTAATCCTCTTCTGGACTCATTCCCCATTAACATGTTTCCCAAGCTTTTGTTTCCCAAAGTTTTTTGCCTTCTGCTTATCTTCAGATTCATTTCTATTTGCATTAGAACGTGGCCGGGCACAACAACAGTGGGCCAAATATGAAATGACACAATTACCAGGCAGCTTTCATTGACTCGATTGCAAAAAAAAGTAATTGGTTTTGTATGTGTCGCACCTTTATCGCAGACACAAAAGAGCACTGACTTCTCTGTCTTTGGTAAAATGGGAAATTTAATAACAGCGTGCATTGTCCGATGCATCACAATTTCTTTCTTCTGCTTGTTAAAAAAGACGGGGGAATACGATTGTTCTCAGTCCCAATCTTTCAGAGATATACAGGCTAAGATGAGGTGGTTTAGAAGATGGAGGGCTAAACCTTGTAGGTACAGCAAAGCAAATTAGATATTGACTAATATAGAAGAGCGGATGAAGTATGGATGTACACTCCTCCACAACACACCCATAGAACCTGTTGATACAGCACGTAATATGATACAGGGGTTGTGATACAATATATTGTGATATAAGCTCTCCAGACATTCACTGGACTGTAACCCCCCAATCTATGAATCCCATCACACACCTCACAAGTATTTATAGCCTTGTCATCCTTGTGCAACACCATCTGCAGGAACCTGAAGTTACTACGGCCTTAAAAATGCAAGGTGACTAATTTTTTCTCAGGGGAGCTTATTGTGATACTGTAATCCAGGTGATATGTTGTGATTTTTAAAATCTCAATGTATTTTTATTCATGTATGGTGTACCGGAGGAGATCTATGTAGGCTTTAAAGGGTCTTAGGATCAGAGCCACATGCTAGTTAAGTGTGCCAAGGGGTGGTTCCTATAAGAGTAAACAGTAATCTTCTCTAATAAGCCTGCTGTGTTCTTGGACTGATGCACACTGGCAGGATAACATTGATTATTGCTTTTGTTGGCACCAATGAAGAGGGAAATGGGACTGTCACAGGCTGATAATGTCTTTGTGAACCACTTGCTACTGATTTGGCATGAAGGAATGGAAGAGCATTATTTATTTCATATATTAGATGTCGTATTCAGTAGGTATTATTGTACTAGCAACATGTTTTTGAGAGATGAATGCATAAGTGTTATTGGGACACGTCCCCACAACTTTCTGAATGGCTGATTTTGTCCCCACCACTTCCTGAAAGCATTTGCAGCATCTTTGTAGTTCTTGTGGGACTGTTTTTGCTGCAGCACCATTTGGATGCTCAACCATAGGCTCACCTGTTTCATCACATCAATAATGGTCCTTTTTGTTCCATTTTATTTAAGTCAAAAGACTAAATGTGGCACAACTGGCATCTCCTCAAGCAAAACTAATTATTGTTTGATGACAATTAATAGAAAATAATTGAACATTTGTATTTTTAACAAAATTTAACAACTGTATAAATATATTTAAACCATATAGCTGATAGATTTGACAAATAGCCAAAAACCTTTGGTGAACCTCTTCAAACTCAGTTCTGATTTCCTTTTAGTGGCTGAGGACTTGATTTTATAAAGGGCATGCAAATTTGCAGGGCAATTGAATTGAACCTCACACCCAGTCCTCCTTGTCCTCAGAACTTTGCAAAACAAGGTTACAACCATGAATGAGTGTAGAAAAAGAGTTTGACTATTTAAATAGTGAAACCCTAGTCCTTATAGCTTTATTGTGAGTGGGCGGGGCTGAACTATTAAAGGTTGAATGACCAGGTATGTACATATGTCATCATTTAAAGAGTCAGTTCTAAATAATCTTAGTTTTCATACATTAAACTATGTTTACATTACATATCAAACTCATTTATTTAATAAAAACAAGGATTTTTTTAACCTTTTTTGTGCATATTTACATTTTTGCTTAATAATATTGACCAGGTCAATACTGTGTAAATTAAGCCCATTGGTCATATGACCATTATACACCCACCAGTACTTCTAATGTTCTGGTCTTGTGTAGAGGAAGGTGAGGATGCTGTGGACACTTGTGTGAGTGTCTCTCCAGCTGTATTTCTGATCTTAACACAGTGAAGATGCCTCTCGATTATCTTTCTCTCTCTCTCTCTCTGTCTCTCTCTCTCTCTCTCTCTCTCTCTCTCTCACACACACACACACACACACACACACACACACAGAAAGCAGAGAATCGGGAGATCACTAACAGAACTGCAGCCACTCCTCGCCTGCATCCCTGCTGATGCGTCAAGCCCAGATTGTAATTACGATATCCCCTTAACAGCTGTGCTCTCTCTCTCTTTCTCTCTCTCTCTCTCTCTCTCTCTCTCTCTCTCTCTCTCTCTCTCTCTCTATCTCTCTCTATTTCTCTCGATAGGGAGATGATATCTCTCCTTCTCCCAGAGATGAAATCGCATCACCAGCTGCTCCCCCCGACGTTTATCTGTGTCAGTCTTGACTCTTCTTTTCTGCTTCTGTGCTTTGTGGTCTTTTTGGCAGCAGCTGTAGTCCACTATTAGACAGATTCATAATCAGTGAATTCCATCAAGGTCACTTTCAACTCCAATTATTATCCACTGTCCTCACTATAGTAATAGTACATACCTCAGAAGGTTCATGTTGGAAGGTCCTCACTGGAGCTCCCCATGATTTTGCTTCTAAAGTCATGTATTATATATAGTATGTAGGTACTGTCTGAACTTTAAAAGTTTAATATTTTAGAATTTTAACTAAGGATGAACTTTTAAATTTAAGTTGTTTTTAGCCTTTTTTACAATTCTAAGGATGGAATTGGCAATTTTAGCATTTTATAATTCTAAGGATGAAATTATGAAATATACCAGTTTAGCATTTAGAATATTAACTAAATTTCAACCTTAGATATTTAGATTTTAGATTTTTCTTGTTTTTAAGCTTTTTTCAATTCTCAGTATGGATGCAATTTACAATTTTAGAATTTTAGCTAAGAATGAACTTTTTAATTTTAGGTGTTTTTACCATTTTACCATTCTAACAAAGGACTGAATTGGCAATTTTAGAATTTAAGAATTCTAACTAAGGATGGAATTATGAAATTTACAATTTTAGCATTTAGAATGTTAACTAAATTTCAACCTTAGATTTTGGATTTTAGATTGTTTTTTTGTTTTTTAAGCTTGTTTTCAATTCTAAATAAGGATGCAATTTACAATTTTAGTATTTTAGAAAATTACCTAAGGATGAACTTTAGAATTTTAGCACTTTTAAGCATTTTACTTATGGATGAATTTCAAAATTTTAGTGTTCTAGAAATTCTGTCCACATTTTGCTGCCCTGGTATGTCATATTGTGCTCACAAATGAAGGTATCTACTTCCTCAGCTCCATCTGACACATCTGCATGTTTGTGGTAAAGGTAATGAATGATGCATTGTAGTAAGTGAACCATAAGTCTTTGAAGATCGCTGTAGGACAGGATCTCAACATCTCCACACTGGAGCTACTGAATGCTGATCTACTTTCACTCCTGCCAGTGTTTTGCCTTTTTTCTCTGTCAGGATCCACTCTCCCTCCACTCTTTCCACAATTAAATAGCTTTCTTAAATATACAATTACTTTATGTTTAAATCCCGAACTACTTGATAGTAGTGTTGTAACTTCAGCCATTAGACTTTTCCACTACAACAGAAATAAGTAGTGTAAGGACTTTCCGATGACAGTTTTTCTAAAATTAGTCTCAGTATGTCACATTACTGTAGCACCACACTGGAGCTATTGAATGCTGATCCACTTTCACTCCTGCCCTCTTTCTCTGCGATAACCTGCTCTTTTCCCACTTTCACTCTCTTTCCTGCCCTCCCTCCTTCTCTTTTTTCCATCTGCCATCTTTGCTGTGTGTATGGGATCTGGCGAGTCTTCAGAAGGCTGCTGTCCACCGGGGTGGGGCTGGGGGGCCGGACCGGGAGACGCTTTCTGGAAAGCAACAAAAGGATTTAAAAATAAGTATGGTCTGTTCCTTGTTTTAATGAGCCCCCTGCATCTCTCCCAGCCGGACCGACCAGTCCGTGTGCCAGTTCATATGAGCGCTCTGTGTGTGTGTGTGTGTGTGTGTGTGTGTGTGTGTGGACATTTAAATAGCTTTCTTAATTATACAAATACATTTTCTCTCCCTCAAAGAACTGACTTGTTGCATTGTGCTGTGGTCTGAAGTTCAAAAGACATCAAAACCTCTTTCTTCTGTATGTAAACGAACCGGCCAAATGGTTAAAATTTTAATGACGTTGTTGGATGGGCTTGGACATTTCTTTTAATGCTCTCATATATAGTTGCCTCCGTGGTGCAGAACTGAGCTTTGGATCCTTCTAGCAAGTCTCCATTAATTCACATCATTCTAACTGGTGTTGATGATGGGAATGATTTTAAGCCACTTCAGTCTCTTCAGTTGAAGCTCCAAAGTAATCAATAAAGAGTTACTGATACACTTGAGTATTATATTATGTTTTGTGCTATTGATTCTCAAAAACACAGTAGGGGTTTTTCTAAATACTTTAAAAGATTGGTGCTTCTTTTTGTTTGGCTTTAAACCCCCCAGCGCACTAGATGGCAGTGTGTCTTCAGCCATTAGAAGTAGTGTGATGGGCTTCTCTCCATTTTTTCTGCTTAGCTCTCCATTTGCTGTGTTAGAGGAGTTTCTTTACCCATCTGTTGTCTGATACCCATTTTATTGTTGGATAGTGCTTCATTTAAACCAGCCAATCAGAGCAGAGCTCATCAAATTATTCATGAGCTCACCTTAAAAGGCAAAACAGCTTGTTTCAGGAAGAGGAAGAATCATCATGTTCAGGCAGCATGTTCCCCTCTCAGCACAGTCCAAAAACATGGAGGTCAGGTGAATTGGCTACTCTAAAAATGACCCTGGTGTGTGTGAATGAATGTGTATGATGCAGTCGCTTCTGGTTGAGACGCTGTGCACGATTGGCTGCCGCTTCTCACCGGTGTGTGTGGCTAATTTCTTGTGTGTAAATGAAGTGTGTTAATTGTAAAGCGACTGTGGCTTTGAGAAAGGTGCTATATAAGTATACCATTCATTCATTCATTTATTTTAAATGGTCATAAACACCACATTTGGACATTTTTCACCTCGACCAAAGTCCTGACTTCTTTGTAGACATCAGAGAAGAACTGAAAGATTTCAGCAAAGTTTCTGCAACCCAATTACCTCATTATTCTTTACTACAGTTAAGTTAATTATTTTAATATATTTATTATATACACTGAAGACCCAAAGCAGTATGTACATTGATTATGAAGTGGCAGTACCTCAGGGGATGGCTCCTGAATACCCACAAGTGTATAGGTTGTAAGTGAGGTTCAACACTAGCCTGTATACTCATGGCAAGGTGACATTAATTATTTGGATTGGAACGAGGCATGACATTGGGTGCCATATGGATGGGGAATGGATTATAACCCTCAGTGGACAGCACAGTAGCCATCCACAGGTGCTTAGTTATTAGTGGCGCATGACTAGAATTGTCCATGTGAACAGGAAAGTGGCAGGTTGGTTCAGTGTTCTTTAGCATCCATGGGATATGGGAGTCGAAGACTTTTAGTGTATTCTGGTGCTATATAGTGCCTTACAGATGCTTTGGGTGTATTTTGCACAGTACTCTGTATTCTTGATGAGAAACATCACTGTTTAAGACAAAGATGGGGTAAGTGTTTATAGCAGGTATGCCCGCACATCCTCCTGGTCTCCATCTGTTTGGTCACAGTCCAGGCCAGGTCCTCCAAACACTTCCTGAGCCTCTGCTAACCCGTGATGTAAGTATGAGGAAACAGCTGAGCAAGTGTTGACTTCTCTGTGAGTACAAATGGCTGTATAATCAAGCAGATGTACGGCGCACAGGATAAAGCAGGCTGACGTGCTAATCTGCGGTTAACTGTGACGGCGAGAAGCTCTGAGCCAGCAGGTTGGAATCACAGTTAGCCGTAACACGACCTACACAGTCTGCCTCCAATCCTGTTAAAATGGCGTGAACCATGTCAGCTCCTGCGAGGCCCATTTGGAATACAGGCCATGCGTCTGTTCAGGGCTGTATTTGCCTCTTATATATTGTGATGCCCTCCCTTTGATTTAGCCCAGATTTATTGCAGCGTGCCATGTTGACATTGGTCAAGTGCTCTAGCCAACCAAACCTACAAATCCCTAGAAGTTCTGTTGAAATACAATTGCCTTCCTTGAAACATGTTTGGCCCTGACTTCTGGAATGTCTGGGTTTGGGCACAGGTTCCAGGGTCCAAGCATGTGAAGCCCAGCTGCGTTTTCTTTGCTGGATGCCTCTGTCAATCATAAGGAACCCATGCCATGTATCTCTGGCTGAAAGCTTCATGTCCCCTCATTTCAGGCCGGTTAAGCATACCGCAGGCATTCATGTGATCAGCAATACATTTCTGAATCAAACCAAGACTTATCTAAGCCAACCAGGTGTATCGGAGGAGGCCGGCGAGGCCAAGAAGGGTAAAGATTGGTTCAGAATGGGCAGCTGCATCAATCTCTGCAGTGCAGCATCCCATTCCAAATGAGCAGAGGAATCAGTGGGTCGTGAGGCCGGCCGATTTCACCAATAAGCTAATCTCTGGCTTGAGCACGAGTCCTTCCTGGAAAGCAATCCTTTAGACTGAAATCACTCAGCGGGGCAGTGAACTGTATTGTAGTGGTGGCCACCGGAAAGAGCTTTTGACAGGCGTGATTGAATCTTTCCATTTCAATACTGGACGGTGAAAAAAAGAACTGTGAAAATTTCAAGACGTCCATGGGAATTTTGTCAAAACCAAAGCCTTGCTGAAGCAAAATGGGCTTTGTTTGGCCAGCTCCTTAAAGGGAACACTCAAGAGCCTGTGTATGGGAAAAGGACCGATGACAATGTCATTTAATCCACTCTAGGACTCTGGCCCAATGTGTTTATTCATGTTATAATTGCGTTTTCTAGACAGTCGGTTTTGTTTGGGAGAAAACAGGATGTGACACTTGGAGGTATGACAGGGTGTTGAGGGAAGCATGATGAGACGAGAGCTCCTTGGGGGCAACGTCTCCGTTCGTTTTCACCTCTCCGTGCCATGTTGTTTGGAGTTAACACTCTTGAGCATGTTTTAACTTGCTCGGTGTTATTTGTGTCCTCGGCCCTGCGTTCTAACTTCAGGATATCGCCCCCCTGCCTCAACAGCGAAATGTCCCTCTGTGAAGAGGCAGTTTCAAACCATCCTTGTGGACCATTTCGTGTCCTTGTGTGATGAGAAACAATATTGTCTCATCTACCAAAAAAATGAAGCCATTAATGTCTTTTCAGCATTGGTTTAAAATACAGCCGATCCTGAACTCAAGGTGAGTGTAGATATGTGGTATATATCATGCTAACAACTCTATCAGCTTTGGTAGAATAATAAGAACCACATCCAGTACCCTGAGCAGCACTATAATGAATGGTGCAGTTGGTGTTAATGACTTGGCTGCCTCTGTTCCTCTCCACTGAACCCTAGCCACATGTCAAAGCTTCTAGCACCTTCCACTGCTCTCCTGAGGTCTATGGGTTTCCAACATGTAATAAACGTTCATGAGTGGTAATGCTGAGTGGGATTTTGTGGGACTCTCTGATGACCCTGATATCTCAGAGAATTCACAGAAGTGCTGTGTTGGGGCTTCCAGCAATGTAGAAAAGCCAAGTGTCTACAGTAAGGCTATGAGTAAGTTAATTATAGTGGATGCCAAATACTTTTGATATCATAGTATTTGAAGGTATTTATTTATTTTAGTTTTATTTATTTTTTATTTTTGCCAATTCCATCCCCTTCTCAATGTAGTAGTAGCCAGTTACCCATCCCATCCATTAGGACTTTCCCCATCACTTTTGCAATGTCCCTGACTCTAGGATGGTAAAGACATGCACAAGCCTCCTTCGTTGTGTGTGATGCCTCTTTACTAACTACCGCTGATACACCGTCACTGGAAAAGTGCAGAATTCCCAGCTCCAAATGGACCAATCAGTAGACACCTGAGCCAGCAGACATTGCAATGTGAGAGTGATAGGGAGACAGCACCATCTACCCGCCCAGAAAGAGCACTGCCAATTTTTGCTCTCTTGGGCCCCGGTTGTTGATGGCAAACGGCATGACCGAGATTCAAACTCGCGATCCTCTGATCATAATGTCAGCGTCTTAGCCTGCTGAGCCACTCGGGAGGAATGAGCAGTACAGTAATAATGATAATGGCTGCCACCACTTGTCTTGTACTTACTTAACTGGCTATTCAAATAAGGTCTATGGTTTGAAATATATTAAAATATTGTGAAATGTATAAGAACGCCTGAGGAATTGGTTCAAATTGAATGAAATGGAAACTGAAAGCTGTTCATAAAGACTGAATGTACTTAGGAGGGTCTGTATGCTTTGGAGGCCCAAGCCCAGCCCATCTACCATAATGGGTTTTCCAAAGAATGCAACTATTTCAGCCTTTTAATTTGGAGAAATGGAGCATCCTAGCAAGTCCTCCCATTGGATGTGATTGAGGCATAAGCAGTATTGCTGATAGATTGACATCCATATGCACTAACCAAGGCCATCATGCTGGATGATAATAGGCTTTTCCGGGCAAGTACCTCACTCACTGTAACCTCCACTGGCTGGCTGGTTCTGGTGTGGTGCATTTTCAGCACTGCCTGCATCTCAAGCCCCCTTTACTGGCTGTTATGTCCTCATGATTTAAAATTACACAAGTTCACAAGCACAGATGCTATTGATTGGACTATGCTAACGTAGTTTCTTCTAATTTAATATAAAAGAGTGCCAAATGCTGTTCTGTGTTAAGCTGAATGAAGGTAGAAGCCATTGAATGATATGGCTTAACGTGATTCAGAGGTCTAAAATGAAATACTTTAGTGCATGACAGTCCATGCATGCTTTTAAACATACATCTTGATTTTTTTATTGTGCATATAACATCTGAGCTCAGCTGTTATTCTGCCATTCTGTATTATATCAAATCAAATCAAATTTATTTATAAAGCGCTTTTTACAACTGATGTCACAAAGCAGCTTTACAGGGTTAGTAATAACAAACATCAACTCATTA
>BRDA01003872.1:13214-33657 GCA_036984385.1 Crenuchus spilurus
CTTCAGTGTTCGTCATCACGTTTGTTTTAGCTGCATTGATCTGCATGTTATATTCCTTTGCAGCCTTCTCAGTGTGACTCACCAGCTCTTCTAGTTTTTCTTTTGATTTGGCCAATAAGACGATGTCATCTGCATATGTATATCATATATACATAATATTTTCCACCATTTTTTTCAGTACTTGATCATTGTTAGTCATAAAAGCACCAACACTACAATATCTGCTCTGTGTAGAAACTCTGCACACTTTACGAGTAACACAGCCAACCAACGGCTCCGAGCCTCAAAACATCGCAAACATTTCAAGCAAACTAGATGTAAACAAACATGGCGGATGACAGCAAAACCATTTCAATGTTAGTTGAGAGAGCTTTCTACTCAGAAAAAAGCCATGAAAAAGGATGTGGATGAAACCATAACAGCTCACTTTATGAAGACACACCTCCACTTCACTCACCATTTAACCACTATGTTTTAACTTCTCCTGTACACACTCACACGATTTACGATTCTCAAATAGGTGCAGCCCTGACTGCACTTGGGGGAGATTAGAGGGCTAAAGATTAGATTATTGACACCCCTCACTACAGGATCATCCGGGAAGATCATTGGTTATGATCACCCTGAAATCTATTACGACTGTCAGGAGGAGCAAATCGGCCTCAAAAGCAGCCTGATTATCATGTATAAACTGTGCTCTTCATAAGTGATATTACTAAAATGCATGGTGTATGTCTGAAAAGCAAATACATCCATGGCCAGAGTTCTTCTGCCTCTAATATGCATATTACATGGTCATAATTCATAATATAGGCATGTGTTTTTCTCAACTGTGTACGCTTCCAAGCTCGTTTTTCTGCAGCAAGACAGGTGCAAAAGGATGGCCCTCCTACTGACTGCTACACAAACCTCTCAGCATTTACAATGACAAAGGATCTGAGGAGCTCATTTTCAACTGCAGTGATTTTTCAGGATAATAAGGACGTGATAATAGAAAATTTCCCTCAAGTGAATAAAATGGGGAGCAGAGCTCTTTGGATAATTAGCTTTCATTGGGCTCATAGCACAAGGCTTAATGACTCACTCATAGAGGCAAAACATTTCTCACATTCATAACCTCTTCACAGCTTCAGCGTCACTGCGGCTATCACCTGACTCATTTGTGCTGGTTTATATTCATATGCAATAGTTTTCTGACTGTGAACAAAATGTGTCTAATATACCTCCTTTGAGACGCAGCTTTAGCAAGCGGACGTTTTCCAAGCATAGACACTGAAAAACACTGATGTATGGGAGGCTTGAGCCAACCCTTCCCTTCAAAGCTGATGTTAGGGTCGTGTTTGTTAGCACCACTAAACTTAAAATGACATTTCTGACTCGTGCCCAAATTTGTCTGAACTGGCACTGTTTTATGCCAACTGTAACTACTTGCACAGTCAAGTTTGACTCCTTGCTTTAAGCTTTTTCTGTTGGCACAGGGATGATCAGATATAACATAATTAAAGATCATTTTATACTTAACACCATGTCTTATAAAATATGCTAAGCGCTACACTAAACTGATGAACTGTCAGTGTCAGAAGCACAATCATTAACTCAGATCATTAACTTTATTTATTACACTGTCTTTAAATAGTAATAGTGTATGCAAAGAACTGGGATCTGTCAGTAAAGACAGTGGCAGCAACGCCTTCTCTTCGGTTTTACTGCAAATTAAGTTGCACTGTGGCCACTTTGGTCTAAAAACAGAGTGTGCTCTTAAAACGAAATAATGGTGATTAGAGTCCCCTGCTGAATCCTTGTGGTGAGGGCAATCTCTGCCTGCTGTAACCACGAGGCACGCACTTCTCACCAAGGCAATCCTACATAGTCCAACACCAGCTTATCAAATCTGTTCCAGTAATGAATGAGGAGATTATTTAAGCTTCTCTTGTCTTTCATTAAAGACCGACATCCCAGTAAAACTGCTCTAGAACAGACTGAACAAGAAAAACAGTCTGAATGACACACCTCAGCATGTTCTGTCCTGCTTTAATGAGTAACCAACAGCAAACAGCATTTGCTCGCCAAACCCACAGCCATGATAGCCGACTAATAACTACCACAGAGAATGTGGAGAATAATGCTTATTCTCACTGTAACTTTGGTGATTACATGGTAAAGCTCTATTAATGAATGGAATAAGGGTATTGTGGTACTACAACATAACCCTGGTGATATAATTAGTCTCAGCATGGTGAAAGAGCCAGATCTAGTATACACACTGGGTACCAGGATGCTTTGATGATTCAGAAGTAGCCAGAACTGTTGTAAACACAACCACTACATGCATTTAAGTACAGTGTTTCAGCACCATTCTGAATGTGTTATAAGTCGACTGTGAAATATCATGGTACACTCGAGACAAAAGTATTGGGACACCTGCTCAAAACTAAAGTTTATTTCTTTTGTTGGAGTGACTGTCTTTAATGTCAAAAGCACCAAGTAAGGATGTTGGATGACCACCACCACCACATCCTCCCCAAGCACTGGATGCAGCAGCATTATTCCAGAGATCACAGCTCACCTGGCATTAGGCACAGTGCCAACAAGTTCATGTTTGTTCTATTGACAGTACTCAACAAGGACTAGGCATGTTGTGTGCCGGCAGCTGAATGTATTCATTAGGACTGTCCACAAACATCTGAACATTATACTGGAGCATGCAGTATGGTGCCACCATGGCAGCTGATTGTTTTTGAAGTGCCAGCACTGGGGCAGCACTCACCAGAGGAGACAGAAGAACCTGACAGACTGGAGTTGCTAGAAGCTGCCATCTCTCTGTCAGTTAGTTGGTTCCTCGGTGAGCTCGTCCATCTCAGTCTTCCGCCCTGTTGTTCCCCGCGTTGTCACCCAGGCAGGCTCTCCTCCAGCGGCGCTCCACGGCAGACGGGAGTCGCCAACGCTGCCGCATTTACAGCCGCTTCAAGTGGCAGCCGAGCCCGGATAAAAATAGTCCAGGCACGCGGCGAGGAAACGTGTGAGGAAGATCTGGCGAACCGTCAGCACCCCGCGCGCGCCACACAGAACTTCCACTCATTCACGCGCTTCTGACCCGCGTTCTCGGCTCGCGCTGTCGCTGCTGTACGGTCTCCATGTGCCGCCTGGTTCTCAGTTAGGAGCTGCACGCTCTGCGGCCGGATCCGCCCCCTTAAAGTCGGAGCGCGTCGTGGGCGCGCATCGGGAACGCGCACGTCGCCCCCGGGGGCCAGGAAAGTTAAGAGAGCGTGAGTCCACACAAGGCTACTGAGGGGGCAGTTATAATAGAGGGATGTTAGTTATTAGATTGTTTAATAATTACGAGACAAAACTGATATTTATGTTAACATTATGTTATGGTACATTAAAAATAATAATGTAAATAGTCCTTTTCATGATGAACTTCAACCCACTTCATTAATCATCATCATCATCATCATCATCATCATCATCATCATCATCTTCATCAACATCATCATCATCATCAACAGAACATATCTTCAGTGAAATAACAGCAGTGAAGTATCTATACATCCACCCATTCATTATCTCCACCACTTAATCCTGGTCTGGGTCATGGTGATTCCCTCTACCCCTTTCTTGGGCATAGAACAGGGCATTTCACTACTTTAGTCAAGCGCAGGTCAGGTGACAATCCATTGATGGGCACATACACATACTTACACCTGGGCAATTAAAAATTCACTTGACAGCCATGTTTTTGTTCTTTTGCAGGAAACAAAAGAGAGAGGTAACCCCTGCACACAAGGGAGAACAAACGCCACTCTGATGGGGACTCAACCAAATATTTTATAATTATTTTACATTCAGCAGATCCTAAGCCTAGCGGATCCTAACCTGTGTTGAGATTAAGTGTATTATATCTGATTCAAGTTTATCGTCTCAGGTTAACATCTACAGATATGAATCTGGACTCTCCAATAAAGTGAAAAACAGATTAATTCAACAGATTACCTCTTTTCTCTAAAATGGTTATAATGTTATTTCTTATGAAATCTTAATTTTGACCTTTGACCTTATACCAGACAAACAGTGAACTAGCATGAAAATTAGCTGAAATCAGATTATTATGAACAATACATGCAATGACTGGTAAATAAAAGGGTATTCTGCATATTTTTGTGTTTTTTTGGGACACAATATGCACATTTATGCACATTTTGTAAACATGGGTTTGGTTGTTATTAATATTTTGTGGAAAATAACATCACTGAGTTTCTTCTGTAATGCTTAACAAAGTTGCAGAATACTTGTTGATTGTTGGGTCAGAACTAACTGTGGTATATATGCAGTAACTACATGGAAAACAACACACGTGGACTGACTTGTTCCTCAGTTACTGGACTGAAGACTGCATGGCTGGAAACACAAGTGGTTCAGTGGAGATTAAAATGATAATAAGCCCTTCTGATGGACATGTTAGAGCACATAAATGCTAAACACTGCTGTGCTGTGATAAAAGACATAGTTAAAAATCTGCCTGGAACACCTGGTTAAAGTGTAACCAGTAACATAATAAAAAGGATTACTGAGTAACATATGGTGATGACTTATCTGATTTGTAGTGAATGTATCTGATTTAGACTACTTAGCTGGCACTCTGTATAGCACAAGCCTGAGATAGATTATTTTAGCTTTTTCTAAAAATTTTCTGATTTTATTGTACTATTTTTTTGTACTGCATAGACACTACAATAGATGCATATAATAATAATAATAATAATAATAACAACAACAACAACAACAACAACAACAACAACAACAACAACAACAACAACAATTATTATTATTATTATTATTATTATTATTATTATTATTATTATTATTATTATCATCTCATTTCCTTTTATTGTTCTTCTTTATTATGTTTGCAGTTTCTGTGGTTCAGTGGCATTTTTTTTTTATTAATGCCTTCGAAATTACATATTATTACAATTCCTCTTAAGAATGTTAATTTAGCTGATCAGTGTGAAATTAGGTAATATTAGTAAATATGTTCTGCACATTTTAGAGCAGTTTCTATATATTTGTAAAGGGTAATACATTGTAAAAAAAAAAAAAATGTAAAATTTTTATGTGGCACAACCTTTTGTATTTTGTGTTTATTTTTGCATTTTGCGTTTATCTAGTCACAATATGTTTATCTTGTCACAATAAATAAAAAATAATTGTGCATTTAAATATGCATACGTTCAATACTTATTCTCATTTACAAAACATAAATAATAATAAAACATGACATTTGGGTGCCCAAACGTTTGCAAAAGGCCTGTTCCTTTAACGAGTGGCTTTGATTTGTCTAGAAAATAATATGATAGTGTGAAGCCACACTATTTACACTTGTATACTAACGCACTTCCGGTTTAATGTATCGGTGTTTTTATTTAGAGAATATAGCAATCTTACCGCTGTAGCTGATTGGTTAAGAGCGATCACGTGATCACAGTTCAAAGTCCTACGATCATATGACTTACAACTACACGTGACCAGCTTCTGTTTCTGTAGCTGGTGCCTGAGTTACATTGAGGATCCGTTTTCCGAGGTCAGTTCGTTTTTTTCTTTCTTTACTGCTGTAATTGTGTAATAGTGACTATTTCACTTTGTTGCACACTTCATTCACATGCTCCCACTCAGGTTCTGCATTGTAATACTGGACGCTGATAACGCAATGGTTTAGTGAGTAACCCATATGCAGTGGGCAGCGGCTGTTGGCAGGTTTATGCCGTGTTAAGACAGACAGGCTGCTGATGGTTGAGTACACTGAGCTTCATGTTAATGATACAGTTCTGTGTTATGTTTCATGTCCACAGCTGAAAGCTGATGATGCTGAAGGAAACACTGGCTCTCCTGTTCCTCCTGGTCCTGACCATGGTGGAGCCAGTGAGGTCCCGGGGCTGCTCGACCTTCTTCTGTAGAAAATCTCACCGTGTGAGTGACTCTTCTGGACCAGATCCGGGAAAGCCTCTCTTCCTCACCCCTTACTTGGAACAGGGCCAGATAGAGGAAGGTATGAAGTAGATGCATATTTTCTTTGACTGAAAGCAAAGATATCACAGACATTTTACAAAGCACAAGAGTGCTATTCCAAAAATCAACTAAATAAACAAATTTATATGTAGTCCAGATTTTCATCAATTTAACATTTTGAAATTAACCATTTAACATCCTCACCAAGAAAGAAGTGATAGAAATAGTTTTATTATGGTGCTGCAATAATAAACAGTACATTTTTATTTTTATTTTTTTTAAGACCCTGTTTTTTTTATGTACACTTTAAATATACAATGTCCACACCACAGTCATCAATGGCACTAATGTTCATTTGAATCAATTTGATTTGCATTCAAAGTATTTCTACTAACCTCTAGTGGATGTTTTTTAGACTACCATACCTCTACCGATTGGTAGAGATGGCACAATCAATTGCGTCAAGTTCTATACCATTAAGACCAACTTAATGCGTCAACTTATTAATAGTACCATTAATAGTTCAATAGTGAGGCAAATGTTCTTGACCAAAATGTAAAAGGTTAAACACAAAAAGAAAGCTGTAGCTAAATTGTAGTGCACAAAGTTTCATTTTTGTGCATATATAAGACAAAAGTATTTATATGAAGTGAAAGTTCACAATCATTGATCTTGCTTGCACACAAAGGAATTTGACTTCCGTGTTTAGCCAGTCCTGTAAAACGCACACACAGTAGGGGACAGTGAGCAGCCCCTATTCACACCTTGCTCAAGGGCATTTCAGTCATGTCCTAAAGCGGCATTGCACCGATGACCTTCCAGTCATAAGACTGGGTCCCTAAGCTCCAGGACACAGCTGTGTTGAACAAAGTGCTGCACAGTTATATAATGCACAATAAGAACATTAAAAATCAAGGACAGAAACACCACATTATAATCATTAAGAAGATTCATAACCAAGTATGAATCTCATAAGTATGAGATTCATTTCAAATATTGTGATTTGAGAATACTCATGAAAGTTTAAATCAGACTTTAGATTGTCATTAGATACCCACCTCTGATTATACATATGATGATAAGTTTGAATAGACAGATTGCACTGATTTTGTCATCACTGTATGTGCATCAGTGTCCTTGAACAGCACAGATATGAGCCATGTTACGAAAAGTAAAAAAAGAGGTAGCTGTAAAAATCATGCAGATGATTCTCATGCAGAGTTCTCCTTACTATTTGTCAGTATCTCACAGGGTCACATGTCCTATTCAAGAGGTAGTGGATGCTGTCCAGCAGAGTTTTTGTAAGATGGGAAGGTGCAAAAAATTTATTCTGACCAAAGAGGTTTTTTTACACTGTTACCACCAGCCGGAAACACGAACCATAGCGTAACCAGTTAGTTTAATGATGGTTTGACATTCAGAATTGTGCTTTTCCGCAAACAAAACACAAATTCACCAGCACATTTACAGTTTGGTGGTGAAATGGTAGTAGACAACAAACTACAAGCACAACCTTTTCTAAACTACACTTGTTATGATGAAGCCAGAATACAGCCGCTTAGCTTTGTGTTTGTGCTCCGGTGGCTACAGTGTTAGGGATCGTCTCACAATTACCAGAATCAATGTGAAGTGTTTCAGTGTCTTTAGCCATTGAAACTCACATTAAACACACAAAACATCCATGTGACTTACATCATTCATTTTAGACATTTTCATCATTTTATTAAATATTAGTAATAATGTAACATACATGCATCTTCATACATATTCATATATTATTGTCTTTGTTATATATACAGATATAAAAGAATAATCAATTCATGTTATTAAACCTAATGATGTCAAACCAAACTTATTAAAATACAGACATTCATTACTGACTAACTACAAGACTTATTTTGGAAAATAGTTTAGTTACTAATTTTATAAACATTTATAGAAATGAAGAGCTGTGTTCAGTATTTGGCCAAATGTTTCATTTTGTTTGGTTTCAACTGTTTAATACAGTAGATCCACTGACACACAATATCGCCAGTGTCATTTTTGTAGTGTCTCCAAAATAGCAAGCATCAGGCTTCCAAAATGTTACATTTCTCTGAACAAACTAATCATGTTCTGTTATGTTGGCTTGCAGCTCGCAAGCTAAGCTTGGTTGATCCTCTGCCTGGTGCCAACGTGAAGAGTTACTCTGGTTATCTAACAGTTAACAAGCTGTACAACAGCAACCTCTTCTTCTGGTTCTTTCCTGCACAGGTACGACACAGTTCTTAGCTCTTAGTCATGGGTTATATTTCACTAGAGGTTTATGGCCTCATTTTTATTTAATTTTCTTTTGATATCTGCAACAGTCCATAACTCTATGCTGGAAGTCAACACAATGGTCCTAAGTGTTTTGTACTTTTTTGCTCAAATTTGTACCTCCAGGTGAGACCAGAAACAGCTCCTGTGCTTCTGTGGCTACAGGGAGGCCCTGGGGGCACCTCTATGTTTGGTCTTTTTGTGGAGCACGGGCCTTACGTGGTCCATCAGAATCTCACACGTGAGTACATATTCTCAAACATTCTGTGGAATACCAGCTGCTTGCTGTGTTGGCACTGAGATTGTCATGTAGTGTCCCTTAAAGTTAAAGGTTATGAGCATATTAGTATTGACGTGTATTATTTTCTGTGTTCACAGTGGCCTACAGGGAATTTCCTTGGACCTCCAGATACTCAGTTCTTTACATTGATAACCCAGTAAGTCCCATCTATCCTACTCTTTGTCAGCTCCAACTGGGTTTTATCTGAGTGAGTCATTGTTAGAACACATTATTAAAGACTGTCTAACATTATGCATCATAATTTCAATAGGTGGGCACTGGGTGGAGTTTCACTGATGATGACAAAGGCTATGCCACCAATCAGGATGACGTTGGACGTGACCTGTACAAGTATGCTGACTGATAATTTACTCATATTATGGATGAAGGCTTTTCTTTTTAGATTGTAGAAGTGCTTATGAAGCTTTTTGCTGTTTGCAGTGCACTGGTTCAGTTCTTCCAGCTCTTCAGTGAGTTTCAGTCCAATGAGTTCTATGCCACAGGAGAGGTGAGTGAGATCTCTCGTTTGCTCCTACAGGGATAACAGAGATAACCAATAGTATTATTTCACTTCTGTTTAAGCCAGTTAGGGTCTACCTACAGTTCTTTCTCCTTCTTCCTTAAGGATTATAAAGCATCTGCAGTGATGCATACACACACATTTCTGGGTAAGCAAAGCATATAGAGGGTTGAAGAGGTCATGGTGTTGTGGCAAGTGTGTCAAGTGAATGCTGTTTTTGATGGCATCAGAAGTGGGATGAGACCCATACAATATGAACCAGTGCACATGTAGCACAAACCCAAATCTGAGCAGTTTGAACACTGCACAATCACACTTTTGCAAACATGTTTTGTGTTTTGCATAAACATGAAGTGAGTATTAGCTCATGGAGAGAGAGCTGGAGAAAAGCATGCATTAAAGTCTGCTGGCAGACACACATTGCATATGCAAAAGTATGAATCTGACTTTAGAAGTCACTTGCATTCATTATTTCTCCCTCAAATCTCATGTAGATGAAGTAGGTTGAACGGGTAGACTAAGCATGTAGAAATGCAGATTCTAAACTCCAAATTGTGTGCAAGTACAAGAGGAAGTTCTTTACACTTTGTCATTTTTAAACATGGAAACAAACGGTTATCAAACAAACGTAGACTGAAACCTGTGGATGCAAAATAAATCAATTGAATGTAACTAATTCTGAGCATTTAATGCAATGTAAGTAAATATGTAATTATTTTAGAATAATGCAGGCAGATGAAAGTAATAACTGCTAACATGCATTTGTTCTCGTACGTTTTCTCACATGCTTATGTTTCATTGTAGTCCTATGCAGGAAAGTACGTCCCAGCAGTTGGATACTACATCCACAAGAATAATCCATCAGCTAAGGTGAAGATCAACTTTAAAGGAGTGGCCATTGGGGATGGTCTGTGTGATCCTGAGCTGGTGAGTGACCACATGATTTTCCTATTAAAGCCGTGGCTCCTGATGCCATTCCTGGTATCAAATGTTTGGCACATTTTGCATGTTCGGCTTGTTTTTTAGTTAAGCAGGTGCATCAGGTGTTATAACATGTGGGAAAGCACAGCATGTGCATGGTTAGTTATTCCTAAAGCTTCCTGCCAGTCCTTCCAGTCAATAGGACTGTTGTAAATTATAGAGTTCTGATGATAAATCAGCACTGCTGCAAAGGTTTATAAATACAGACCCAGGAATATTTTTCTCTCTGTCAGATGTTGGGGGGCTACGCTGACTTCCTGTATCAGACTGGCTTGGTGGACGAGTTGCAGAGACAGTATGTAAAGTTGCAGACAGATGCTGGTGTCAAACTTATCCAGCAGCAGAGGTGGATAGAAGCCTTTGAGGTATGATTGATCCTTTAGTATCTTGTTTTATTTCCTTGTCAGCACATTTTGATGCTGATAATCAACTCAGAGGCTTGTACATTACCAACAACTGAAAGGCTGTTCTCACCAAGGTAAATGTGTTTGTTTGTTTGTCTCTTCACTTCCCACTTTTCTTTTTCCGCTAGGTTTTTGACAGCTTACTGAACGGAGACCTTGTTCCCTATCCTTCTTTCTTCCAAAATGCTACTGGTTGCACTAACTACTTCAACTACATGCAGTGTAAGGTACTGAAATACTTTGGTCCCATCTCATCACAGAAAACTTTGAGCACAAAAAATTTTTTGATATATTCAAACATGTGATGTCACGACTGCACCTAGAGTTGCACCAAGAATCAAAAATATCAGAATGTTTCAATATTAAAATTTAGCAGTCATTTCTGTACTTTAGCTTTCAATACTTTAATGCTTTTTAATACAGATATGTTGCAACAATTTTAACTCTTTTGCTTGCAACTCAATAGTTTTGTAAGTTTACGCAGATTGCTTTTAAGAAAAGACACTCTGATGTAGTCGGACATTGACTTTTTACAAATTACACCCATCGAAAACTGTTTTCCCCAAAGTGTTACAGACTTTTGTTCAGCACAAACTCAGCAACAACAGTGTCAAAACAGTAAGAGTGTCAAATCTGTATTTTGATTAAATCTGCACTAATCTTACTTTCCAAAAACCTGTTTTCAGATGTGCTGATATATGTGAAAAAACACTCTAAACATTGCTAGAATTTTGTGCTCTGAACTGAATAAACAGAGCTGTTGGCAACACACTGGTCATTACAGTTTTTAGACATTGTATGTCGTTTTATTTGTAAAGCTTAACAAAAGTGAGTTGACGTGTTTTACTGAGTCTTTGTTCAGATGAGTGCTCTTTGTTTATAGAGACCAAATGAGCATTTTCACATGTTCTTGGACCACTAGTCCTCCACTGGCATGTCTGGAATTATGTTATCATATGAATGACACATTGTGTCAGTGGGCGGAAAAAAAGTGCTGTGAAAAACCTGTCTCTGCTTATTTAAGCTCCTCTCTCAAACGTTAAAAAAAAAAAAATTATATATATATATATACACAGAGAGAGAGAGATATAGATATAAAATATACAATTGTTTACTTTCTTTATGAATCTTTGTGTCCCCCACAGGAGCCTGAAGATCAAGAGTACTTTGCCAAGTTTCTGACGCTGCCAACAGTGAGGACCTCTATTCATGTAGGAAACCTAACATTTAATGATGGGTCTGAAGTGGAGAAGCACCTGCTCGAGGATGTCATGAAGTCCATCAAACCTTGGCTGGGTGTCCTCATGGATAACTATAGGGTGAGAGGAGTTCTACTCTAAATGATGCTGATTTATTAAAATTATAGTGTTTGTTACACAGTGAACAAGCAGGACTGTGCACTGCCACACTGCTGTAATTGTACTGTTTGCTGTGTGTGTGTGTGTGTGTGTGTGTGTGTGTGAGAGTAGGTGCTGATATACAGTGGGCAGCTGGATGTGATTGTGGCAGCTCCTCTGACAGAACGCTTCCTCCCCACGGTAAACTGGACCGGGGCAGATGAATATAACAAAGCTGAACGCTTTCACTGGAAGGTCCGTCCCAGTGACACAGAAGTAGCGGGCTATGTCCGGCAAGTGGAAGAATTTTACCAGGTGAGAACTCTCTCCACTATGAAAGGGCAGCTCAGGGCAGTGGTTTTCAGTCATTAGTCTTTGAGTAGAGAACTGCATAAGGATGAAGTTGTAGCCCAAAGCCGACCTGAACCTTCACAGAGATTTTCAGTGTATTTGTTACTAAGCTGATTAACAGAGAAAATTGCTGAGAGGTACTGTGATTGTACACGTCTGTAATAACTAACACTATTTATTATTAGCATGCACTTGTTTTTGTATGAAATTGCATACCTTACCTGGCAACACTCACCTTCATATCAACTGTTAGATCCTCTGCACTAAAGCTCAGTTTTGTTTAGTTACATTGAGTATTTAAACATTCAATACTCTATTTTGTCTATACTCTATGATTTATGATGTGATGGTAGAGCTATTCAGAATGTGTGTGTAATATACATACAGTGGAACTTCGGTTATTGTTATTGTACAGTTTTGTTACTGTCTACATTTTTCAAGGAAATTTTTGTCAGTTATCATTAATTTGCTACTCGCCGCCAATTTTGTGAAAACAAAGCATCCAACCACATGTTCATCATTCATTTAGGTTTTGTTTCTGGTTGATAACACTCAAAACAAACTGAAACACATCACACTAAAGTGACGGTGCGCAGCGCTACTGCCTGAAAACAGGTGTGAAAACAAATTAAAAGAGTGATAAAGTGTTCTATATACAAATCTATATAAAATGTATTTTTGTTAATATTTTGGAGTATTAATTGGATTTACATTATTTCTTATTGCAAAAATTGTTTATCATTTTGTTTCGGTTCTCCTCAGACACTTTAGAACAGATTAATGATGAAAACTGAGGTTACACTGTATGACGGAGACTGAAAGAGACAAAATGCACAAAATTGCAGATTATTATTATTGTACCTAATTTGTTTTTGTTTTGTGTTAGTAGGACATTATCAGATTGTATTGATCATCTACTGATCTACTTCAAATAAACAAAAAAGAAAACACAACCATAATTCCAAAATGACTCTAAATGTAACATTTCTTATTTTCTGCAGTTAAATTGTATATGTACTAAACTTAATATCTCAATATGCTTTTGTTCTCTTTTTTTTCTCCTAGGTGATTGTTAGAGGGGGAGGCCACATTTTGCCTTACGACCAGCCTGAGAGATCTTTTGATATGATTGATAGATTTTTATCCACACAGGGATTCTCCTCTGACTGATACACTCCACATTGAGTTGGGGTGTTCTGATCACCCTGTACAGGCTCATGTTGCACCTATGACTGTTTAATTTTGACTGCTGCCACTGAATGAATCAGATTACAGTTTGTATATTTATGTCCACTGCATTGATATGAAGAACTGACTCCAGAGAATGTTTAGCTTTTGTCTTTGTTTTACTTGATCTGTTTTTGATTAAAGTTCATTTTAAATTAAAGCCGAGTGTTCTTCTTTAAGTAGTTTTGGCTGCTCTCTAGGGGTACATTCTTCTAAGAAGCTTCCTGATGTTGGAACCAGAGTATAATCTAATTACTTGTCTGAAAGTGCTTCTATTCCAACTCTGCTTGCCAGAATGGTACATAGCATATCCAAAAACACAATACTGCACAGATATCTGTTAAGTCACGGGTAGAGAACTGCTCAGCTCAGTCTTCCGAGCATGGTCAGCTGCACCATAGCATTGCTAAATGGCAGCTCAGCAAGTGAAGACCAGTGTGGTTACAAACAGGAATTTGACATCTGCATTTAACCCACCCCTGCTGTGAAACACAAGTGAACATACCTGAGGGGCAGTAAGCACACGGGGCGGTGGGCAGCCCTATCCACAGCGCTCAGGGAGTAGCTGGAGAATTTGTGCATTTCTCAAGGGCACTTTAGCCCTACAGGGGATTGAACCATCAACTTTCCGATCACAAGATCAGGACTTTAAATACCAAGCCATGGCTGCCCCCAGAAGACCCTCTGACTGGAAACTTAAGCTGCAGAATAAGCACATAATACAGCTCCACTTTTTGTGGTTTGAGAAGTCAAGTATTGTTTAATTAAATGTAATGCTCATGTTTGAAAAGACTTATGTTTTAACTATTGTTGTGTTGCCATCTAGTGGTTGATGCAGAGTGTCAGTACTGCAGCTTGTGTGCAAAGAAACTTGACTGGGGATTATTCTGAAATCCAACTTTCCAAAACTTAAAGTAAATAGTAAAAGTAAAATAAATATTTTTAAATGAACTGATGTTTTGAGGTATTAACTAATTGTTTTAGGTATTTTTAGACATTATTTTGAGAAGCTAAATTATTATTTTGACATACTATTTCGAGAGTGCAAAAGATATGAGGGGACTGCGAGTTATTTTGTATTGTATATGAAATCTGCCACGACAAAAATTTAGCATGTAATTGCACAACCAGAGGAAGAACATTATTTAGTTTCGGTTGTGCTGCGGTCTCTGTCCCAAACTAGATTAATCCTGATGTCTGCAGCAAGTTTTTTAGATTAGATGTCATTACACATGGACAAACAAGCAACAAAATGTAGCTTAGCATATAAGCAGAAGAGCAATAAGCAGTCAGTGCAGGATGTACAGTAGATACACACAGTGAATTGGTTTTCATCATTAATCTGTTCCAAAGTGCCTGATGATTACCAAAACAAATGATAACTGAAGCAATATTGAATGAAATGAAATGGATAAATGAACATTTAACATCACTCTTGGGTTTACGCTCTGTTTTAGAGCATGCCACTGTGGAACAGCTGGCAGCCTTTATACACTCGTTCTCTGACGCTATTTCTTTTCATACCCATTTTCAGGTGGTAGTGCTGCACACCGTCAATTTACTGTGATGTGTTTTAGTTTGTTTTCAGTGTTATTAAAGAGAATCAAAGGCAGAGACACAATGAACACCTGGGTGAGTGATGAATGTATGAGTGAATGTTTTGTTTTTGCTAAATTACCAGGGAGTCACATGAGCACGTGACAAAAACCAAGCAGATGATAAAACCTGGGACAAAATTTTCCCCAAAAAAGTCAACGATAACCGAATTTTAGATAACCAAGGGAAACAACTGAGGTTCCACTGTATATACAAAATTTGCATACAGACATTTGCATAGGGTGACCAGACGTTCTCTTTTACCTGAACATGTCTTCTTTTTGAAACTTAAAAAACATGTCCGATCGGAATTTCACAAACGTCCAGGATTTTGTTTTACTCAAGAAGCATTTCGTTCACAAACTAGTCTCGCCCTCCCTCTGTTCCATTTGGTTTACTTGAGTGAGATGTTACATATATTACATGGAGACGGGCGAGCATTAGGACCCAGCGGATATCCAAGCTGCTCAATCTGAAACCTGGCAGGTCAGTGCAGTACATATACCCTCTTCTTCCACAGCCATTCCTTTGTAATCTGTGCTGCATGTGGTTTTGCATTGTCTTGTTGAACAGATGTCCATGGATAAAATGTCATCTTGAGTGCAGCATATGTTGCTCTAAAATCTCAAAATTCTTTTCACAAGCGCAACTTAACTTTGCTTTTGGCATTTAGTTTAGGCTTGAAATGACACTGACCAGAAAAAACATGAAAAATCTTGGAATTAAACAGTCTGCAATTAAATAAAACAAGTTAAAAAAAAAACACTATTTTAAAAATTTACATACAAAGTTACATTTTTTCCATTCTTTCCTAACTTTACTCATTTGAGTTTGTAGATGCTGCTTATCACACAGAATAACAATATGAACAATAAAAGTGAACCAATGCTCTATGACAATAGTATGGTCATCCATTTTTGACACACAATCTGTATACACAAATAACCTTTGGAGAGAGAATACTGATCTAGAATCAGTTTTAGTGATGCTGAGCATCAGTAAATTCAATAGAGGAACCTCATTCCAGAACTATTTTCTGAATACCAGATTTGCTTTTGTTATTTTCATCATTCACAATAAGTCATAATGTATCGTAAAACACCTTATATCAAGGCAGTAGGCCAATTTGTCCTGACACTGAATATTGGTCATTCAGGACAGCAAAGCACCAGTGTAAAATAGCTAGACTTGAATATCTGTGGAAATATAACACAGGCCAAAATTGTAAGGTCATTATCAGCACTCTGGAATAATGTTCCTTTCATCGGACAAGCTGCAGTCATCTTTTCTACCACTTCTATCATCTTACCCCAATTTACCTTCAACCAATCTCCAATGACACAGACAGCTGGCAACACCTTGGATGTGATCTTCAGAAGACCTACTCCAGCACTATAAACCACAGTAAACCCTCTTCACTACTCTGGACATTACTTTCTATCACCCTATCCATCCCTACCCTTCCTATTCACATCTCTCCTTGTACACACCATTTCTTCTTCATCTCTTGCTTCAACCATCCTGTCTACCCTTCACAACCTTGGCTTCTTTTCCTCTCTCCCACTGGACACAGCCACAGATACTTTCATCTCCTCACTCTCTTCTGCAATTAACCTTCTTTGTCCTCTCTCCTCCAGACCTGCAAGATCTTCTCCAGCTGCCCCCTGATTGATAGATATCCTGAGCAGTAACCGGAGAGAATTAAGGAAAATTGAGAAGCTGGAGGAAATCCAAGCTTGACTGAGATCTTCACTCCTACCAGTCTCTCCTTTCCAAGCTCTGACTTGAAATCACAACTACAAAAACAGCCTTCGTCAGAGGGAAACTGGAAGCATCAGCACCAGAATTTTGCAAGCTTTTTGGCATTTTCTCCTCTCTCCTCAACTTTCGCTCCCCTGCCCTCTCCCAACACCCTCTACCTTTACTTGTGAAAATTGTCACCTTCTTTGAGGAGAAGGTTGATAAGAATCACCAATCTTTCTCCTATGCCTCCAGTTTCTCCATAGTTGCTCCTCATCGTGTTCATAAATCACTCACCTGTTTTTCTTCTCTTCAGAGATGACACACCACAGCTGTTGAGATCCAGCAACCCAACAACTTGCCCGCTGGTTCCCATACCATCAACATAGCTCTTGTCCATCTCTCCTGACTACCTTTAATCTCTTCTATCATAAACAGCTCTCTGCCATCAGGTTATGTTCCATCTGCATTAAAGACTGCTAGGGTAGCTTCCAGCCTGAAGAAAGCCTATGCTGAATGGCTCTGATGTCAGTAGCTACAGACCGGTATCACACTTGTCTTTTCTTTCAAAAATAATCAGCTGTCTTTATTTCTCTCCCAAAACCAGCTCCAGGACCTCAACCAGTCTGGCTTCACACTGGCACACTCCAATGAAACTGCCCTGATAACAGTGAGGACTTCAAGACAGCTAGATCTGCCAGACTGTCCTCAGTTCTTATCCTTCCCTACCTTTCTGCAGTCTTTGACATGGTAAACCATGAGATCCTCCTGTCCGTCCTCTCTAACCTCAGGATCACTGACTCTGCATGGAAGTGGTTCAGATCATATTTAGAGGGATGCTCCAGGTAACATGGAGAGGGTCCACATCTGCTCCATGCAGTAACTTCACTGGTGTGTCACAAGGCTCAGTACTGGGTCCTGTTTTTTCTCACTGTACACTCATTCTCTTGGTGAAATCATTTATTTTCATTGATTTCTTAATTTTTCATACCACTGTTATGCTGATGACACTCAACTGATGTTTTTCTTCCTTTTTTTTCATGACAATCAGGTATCCAGCCGCATCTCAGCATATTTGGCTGACATCTCTACATAGATGACAACCCACCACCTGAAGCTGAACCCTAGCAAGACTGAGCTTGTATTAATTCCCAGAACCACTGGTTTGCATCTTGAACTTCCTATCCTGTTTGAGAACTCCATTGTTGTTCCACCTCAAGAAGTAAGAAGCCTTGGTGTGATCCTAGATGGCCAGTTATTGTTTTTTATTTACAGTGGTGTGAAAAAGTGTTTGCCTTCCTGATTTCCTGTTTTTTTGCATGTTTGTCACACTTAAATGTTTCGGAACATCAAATCAATTTAAATATTAGTCAAAGACAACACAAGTAAACACAAAATGCTATTTTTAAATGAAGGTGTTTATTATTAAGGGGGAAAAAAATCAAAACCTACATGGCCCTGTGTGAAAAAGTGATTGCCCCCTAAACCTAGCTGGTCGGGCCACCCTTAGCAGCAACAATTGCAACCAAGCATTTGCGATAATTTGCAATGAGTCTTTTACAGCATTGTGGGGGAATTTTGGCCCACTCATCTTTGCAGAATTAATGTAATTCAGCCACATTTGAGGGTTTTTGAGCATGAACAGCCTTTTTAAGGTCATGCCACAGCATCTCAATAGGATTCAGGGCAGAACTTTGACTACACTGTAAAAATATTCTTGTTGTTTCAACTTAAAAAAGTTAGTGTCCATGCTGCCTTAAAATTTTAAGTTAGGTAAACTCAGGAAGCATAGTTAGTAAACATATAAACATGAAATATTGAGTTATCACAACAAATTCAGGGCTTGGTAGTCATACCAACTACAATATTTAAGTTAGGTTAACGACAAGGCAAGTTTATTTTTTACATAGGCCACTCCAAAGTCTTTATTTTGTTTTTCTTCAGCCATTCAGACATGCACTTCTTCTGCTGCAGAACCCAAGTTCGATTCAGCTTGAGGTCATGAACAGATGGTCAGACAGTCTCCTTCAGGATCTTTTGGTAGCAGCATTATTCATAGTTTCATTTATCACAGGAAGTCTTCCAGGTCCTGATGCAGCAAAACAGCCCCAGACTGTCACACTAGCACAACCATATTTTACAGTTGGTATAATGTTCTTTTTCTGAAATGCAGTGTTTGTAAATGAGATCTACTGACCATACATTCCAAACATAAGTGTAATGTTGGAGATAATGAACTGGAGTGAAGTTGACTGAAAAGGTGAAACACAGAATTGGGTGATCATTTTATGCTACATGCTTTCAACAGTTAATTATTATTTAATAATATGTAATAATGTATTCATATTTCATTATTAATATTAATTTTATTATTTTATTATTCATAATAATGTTATTATTAGTATATTATTAATGGTAACTTGAAATTATTAATAAAATATAAATAATTTGTCAATTATTAATAAAATATAAATAATTTGTCAATTATTATTATTATTATTATTATTATTATTAATAATAATAATAATAATAATAATAAAATGTATATTCAAGCACCAAAAAAAAAAAAAAAAAAAAAAGTTGGTCTTGTGACTGGAGGGTGCGCTTCAGCATGGTACCTTAACCCCAACTGTAAGTCACTCTGGATAAGAGTGTCTGCTAAATGCCTCAAAGGTAAATTGAGCTCCAATGATTTAAGGCAGCCTTTTGACATTCAGTCAGTGTCCATGTTTAAAATTATGTTGGGGGAACTTAATTTAACTCTGTTCATCAAACAATACAGTGGGATTAATATTAAGGAAAGAAAATTTAAAAAGATAAGTAAGTTCAACAATGAAACATTCTAGTTGGGATTACTTAAAAAGATGCATGCAAATTCTTACATCAATTTTTAAGTACATCCAGTATATTATTTTTTAGAGTGTATTTATGCAGAAATATAGAACATTCTAAAGGGTTCACAATCTTTCTGTAAAAAATTAAGTTAGAGCACAACTGTAACTAAAGTGGGGATGATTTTGACTTGTATCTAATAGTAAACAAGATTGTACAGAGACTGCTGAGCTGTCAGGAGAAGAAGGAAACTGCAGACTGTAGAAAAACTTAAAATATGGCTGCGTCTGAAATCGCCTACTTCGCTACTACATCATAGGTGAGAATGACTAGTGTGTCCGAATATGCAGTATACATCAAGCACTGCAGTGAAAAATACCTACAGACTCAGGAGACATCTTGAAATATGCATCAGTAGCATATTATGCTATCCCATGATGCAACAGGAGATGTGGAGGCATTAGGAGCTGAGGAGAAAATTGGGGAAAGTAGATTAATGTGTTTACAAGTGTAATTAAGCTACAAAATTAAACTTTAAGACTAAAATGTATTGTGTGTGAATGAAGCTTTCAATTAACTTTTATGGTGGTGATGTGACATCATAGGTCTGAGGTTATTAGTATGATGGCGGATGTCGTGCTTTTGAGGTTGTCTGGATCTTTAAAAAATATATATTTTTTTACATTTTCAAATGACATAATATAGAAATTATTAAAGGAGGAAACAGAGAAAGAATTAACAAATTAACTTTGCGGAAAGTGTTAAAAAATCAGGAAGGACTTAAAATATATTTGTCTTTTTCTTTTCTAATGTCACCATTTTCTAAACGTATACCTATATGAAAAAAACATATATATATATATATATATAT
>BRDA01003872.1:33667-58463 GCA_036984385.1 Crenuchus spilurus
AAGTCATTTAGACTTGATTATATATATAATCAGCAAGGACACCTTTTTCCAAAAACGTAGGGAATAATCACAAGAAAAAAAACATGTACACTTATTTCTAGTTCAGATTTACTGAAAATACATGTTGTGTGGAATCTACACTCACATACTGAGAAAGCTGCTGTTTGTTTGGTCAAGCAGCAACTACTGGTTCTAATGTAGTACCTACAGTCTAAGTAAGCAGCACTAGTCTATTATGTTCTTGGAACAATAGAGCTTCCTTCACCATAAGATCTTATTGTTATTGTCAGTGTTTTGGTTCAGTTTGATATGTTTTCACTGCAGAATTAAGTTTATATCCAACATTCTGATTTGATCTCTATTAAAACAAACAGGGCTGCCCAGTACTTTCACAGCCACATTGATCCATCCATCATCTTATCCACTTAATCCTGATCATGGTCACGTTGAGACTCCCTGCCCCTCACTAGGCATAGGGCAGAGCATTACACTATCCTAACTATGGATTGTGGGAGGAAACCAACACAGACACCAAATAGCCTCCATTGATCCTTTGCGCATAAAATTAGGCATAATGTGTTCTAGAAGGTAGATTAGAGGAGAAATGTGCAGCTCATCAGTTTAGATGACATTGCTGGGATGTAAAATGTAGAATCGGTAGAATAGAGTGAATTAATCAAAACAGGCCTAGTCTCATTAATCTTTAAATGGCAGGACCTGATGTTAGTTTTAGACTTCCTTTGTTCACTTGTGTAAATGAAGAATATACTGTATAATAGATTTTAGGATATTAATAAGAATTCTGTGGGTCCTGTGAATTCTCAACTGTTCTGTAGTATGTCCTGCAGATGGCAGTAATACACAATAAACTACAGCAGAGAGATGAGTATGGATACTGTGTTATGTGTACTATTTAGTGTCCCAACAGATTGTGTAGATGATGTAACACAGTCTGATCTTTTAGGCTTAGTACTAGTTCTAGTGCTGTAGGTTCTGTGACCTGTACATTTTTTGTATTTGCTACCCTTGTCAAGCTGATACTCTTAAACAAATAGATCAAACAAATGAACTTTCTGTTAATGTGAATTGTGTAAAGTAAAATATACACTTACTGTCCTCATGACCTTTATCACCTAAAATGTTGTATATTTATATACATGTTTTGTATTATGCTTGATTTGTTTGTTTATTACATAGCTTAAAATAGAATATTGGAAAAATAAACATGATAATATAAAATCCATCCATCCTTTTATCTTATCAGCTTAATCCTGGTCAGGCTCACAGTGAGTCTCCTACCCATTCACAGGGCAGGGTTTACACTTAGTCAACCCAGAACAGGTGCCATTCCTTGCTGGGTACACACACACCTGGGCAATTCAGAGTGATCCACCTGACCTCGAGGTTTTTGGACTGTGGGAGGAAACCCACACAGACACGAGGAGAACATGGTAACTCCACCCAGATGGGAACTTGAACCCAAGACCTCAGTGCTGAGAGGCAAATGTGCTAACCACTAAGCCACCGTGATTAAGTGTTTAGAAAAGTAATTTTGTGAATGTAGATACAGTATGTACACCTATCAGCCACAACATTAAAACCACTGACATGTGAAGTGAATAACATCAGTTATCTCATTACAGTGGCAGCTGTCAAGGGTGGGATATATTCATTCATTCATTTTCCCACTGACTTAATCCTTATCAGGGTCACGGTTAGTCCCCTACCCCCTCACTGGGCGCAGGGCAGGGCATTACACTATTCAACCAAGCCCAGGAAAGGGCGTACACTGGGCACATATGTGTGTACACACGGACAATTTAGAGTACCCAATCCACCTGACCTGCATGTTTTTAGACTGTGGGAGGAAACAGAGTCCCTGGAGGAAACCCACGCAGACACGGGGAGAACATGGAAACTCCGCTCAGATGTGGACTCGAACCCAAGACCTCAGCGCTGAGAGGCGAACGTGCTAACCACTAAGCCACCGTGCCGTCCGGTGAGATATATGACACAGGAAAAATAGGCAAGTTTAAGTGACTTTGAAGGACCAAATTGTAAAGGCTAGATGTTTCAGAGCATCTCCAATACAGCAGGTCTTGTGTGGTGTTGCGCTTAAATTTGATGATTAGTTCTAACCTGCGATACTTTGTATTTTGCTGCATTTAGAGTTCTGTATGGATTAGATTAGTTAGTTAACTTTTGAAATGTACATTTATTCTATCAAATAAACATCTGTCATTAAAGACTAGGAGTGTGTTTAATTTATAAGCAGAGTATCAGTTTGGTACTGAGTATCGTGATACTACACGTGGTATTGAAATCAAAAGTCTGATGTTGTGACAGCACTGTGATAAAATAAATCAAACTGGGCATTTTTACTGAACAAGTGCTTTATTTTCATACTGTAATATAGCTGCTGTGATCTCACATCTGTACATATGCATAAACAAATGAACAAACACAAACATTCAAGGCATTAATGAACAGATATAAAATGTACAAAGTTATGCAAGCATGTCTGAATTCATGATGTGTAATAAACAAGGAAGGTTTTACGCACAGAAAAAGGACAGACGCACATTTGAAGACTGCAAGTGCTACGCAAACATTATTTACAAACATGTACCAAACATTTACTCCTTTCAAAAAGAAAGGTGGTTGCATTACATGAGCAAGATTACAGAAATTAATGTGAATCTATACAATATTTATAGTTTTATGCTTCAAATGATACATTTATACTTTTATTAACGTGTCCACCACCTCGCAAAAAATAACACTTGCATACACACACACACACACAAGCATACACACAGTTTTCCCTCCGATGCTTTAATAATGCAAAAGACAAAACATTTGGACCATGTCCACACTGTCAAAGCAACAAGATTACTGTGTCTGAGAGCACTTTTATGAATTATTCCAGTTGGATATATTCGATGTGGCTTGATCTGGTGTCATTTGCAAAAAAAACAGAAGATGAAATATGGCAGGACTTTGAATGGTTGTTTAACTTTGCCACCCGAGGACAGCTTGAGAGCCAACCAATGATCATTCATTTAACAACCACATGGTCCTCCATAGAGAACAATGTAAATCCTCGCTCTTCCATGAAGCCTGCAGCATACACTGCTTAACAGAAGGTGAAAGTAAAGATTGAGAAATATATTACACTCGTTTTTAGGCTGTCAGACGATTTTTAGGCTCGCTAGGCTGTTACTCAGGAACGTTTGAAACTCTCTCTGAGATGAGTTTTCAGGTTCTTATTCAGCTATAACAACCCATAACTCTGCAAATCCAAAACAAAAAGCTTTTTCTCAAAGTTGCTGGTTTAGGTTACACTGTTTAATGGTAAGATTGGGGAAAACTGCTGAAAACAGCAGAAGTCTTACACTCATTAGAAAATACCTTTGTTCTACTACTACCACCAGCTACCTTCACAGTGTGAAAACAACAAGTTACCTACAGAGTTTTGCAGATATAAAGACAGATCTGAAATGTTTTAAAGCTACAAGCACCTGTCTGAGCCAGTCTATCCCAAGATATGAGGCTAAAGCCTGGGAGGAAGCTGTATTTTTCCCTTTTATTCCAGTAGGATGACCTACAACGGTCTTTTTCTTCTGTCTTAGGTGAGCTGTGGTTAGTGCCATCGTCTCCAGAAGACGATGCTGGCTGCCTCTCGCTGGTGTGGGAACAGAATAATCGCTGAGTCTTCAAATATGGCTATTCCATCCTCTGCTGGACGCACAGAGGTCAAAGTGCATAGACAGCTACATGATTTCTCCTCTCAATGTGGAGGCGGTTTAGCACGCTCCTGTTCCTGACAAGGTGAAGGTGAATCGATACGTTCCGTTTAAGACGGGGTGAGAAGTCCTCATGAAACACAGTTCAGAGCTTAGCTGCTGGAAGAATGGCCCTTTTCATATGGGGTGGGGCGGGCATTTCAATGTGAGACTCCATGGTGTGACAGGGTCCATGCTTGGCCATGGGTGCCTGGGAAAACTCAAAAAAAAGGTCAAGGTGCTCTCACCGCAGGCCTCCATGGTCCAGAAAGATCAACCTGTGTCCATCAACACCAAAACGAATCTCCGACAAAAACCTCAAAGCTAGTCTAGATGTTTACAAAAGAGCCTACAAATGTCACAAACGACCTGATTTGAAAATAAATGCAAAAAGGAAAATATATATTTATATATTAAGGTGTTAATAATGACTGACATTCTTCTGTATATGAGTAAGACACAGAAAAGTTCAGGCACAATGTGAGATTTGGAAAGCATAGTTTAGACAGGTACCTATTTAGAAAAATGCTACATTCTCTTTAGAGGCAGACAAACGAATTTAAACCACTCGAATATAAGTCAAAGTTAAAGGGAGCCAGCTAACAGGTGCAACCTCATCAGGGCTTCGTGCCACGGTGGCCAGCTTCGGGTCTTTGACTATGCAAACCTGAGGTAAAGAGGTCCTTTGCACAAACATCCCAAACAAAGATAGTTTTAAACTGGAATGTCCTCTTAAAATGAACTGCTAGCAATATGAATATCCAGGTGCAGCAGCACATTTCCAGAACCTCATATAGACCCCTACAGAATCTTCTACAGATTTCTACTGAGGTTTTACTTGGTCCATGTAAGGCAGAGCTGCTTCCTGCACACACAATCTTTATCAGCATCAGGAATATCAGCTCAGAGACTGACCCTCCATTTCAGTACTGTCTTAACATTGTTCACCAACTTCGCCTCACAGTTTGGAAGTGATAAAAGTGAGCACCTACAGGACGAGGAGAGGAAGAGACAAAGATGAAGACATTCTTCTAAAGGAAATCGCTCCCCTCAGTGAACTAAATGTATCAGAGTCTGAATATAAGTTGTCTGGCTTAAGATTCAGGAGTAGAGTTGAGAACTGTTGTTTTTTGTTGCTGCTGGCTGTGTAGTCATTAAACCACCACAGTCACCTCATATTAACAGTCATGTACAACTTACTGAATGTTCTGGTTTAAATCTAGCAAACTGAACACTAGTTTTAAAGTGTTAAGCATTAAAAATACTGTATGATTCCAGGATTTCTGGACATGCCTGTTTACCCAGCTAACACAGGACGTCTTCAACGTTTTTAAAATGTTCCAGGAAAGCCTGCGATTTTACAGAAATGTTCTGAAAACGTGATGTCATAATGCTTTGGATTACAATGTTTTTGAAACGTTTCTCATTCCCAGTTAAAGACTAACATTATAGCAACATTTAAAGTAACATCAGCGAGACGTTTTTATTGGTTCTGTTCATGTTTTCTTCATGTTATTGTTCTCTAATAAAGTGTTTTTTTATTTTGTGTTGTTTCTAAACAGATTTTAAAGGAGATCTTCTGGACAGTATTTTAACCTACTGTAGGTCAGCTCATCATAATGTTGCAGCAATATTACTAGAATGTTAAAATGTTAAATAAAAACATTCTATAGAACTTGACAGCTTGAACGTTCAACGAACCAAATTTGTAACATTTGTAAAGTTCAGAAAATGTTCTACTCACCAAAAACTGTTAGCTGGGTAGGTCTAGATTTGCGCTGACTTGTTCCCTCACCCCTCTACCTAACCACTTGAGCTAAAATAGTAATGAAATACTCTTTAAAATGTCTATAACTCTCTCAGGCAGAACAGTAAGGCTAAGTCAATGGAGACATGTTCAAACCAGTATTAAAATGGAGGGAGACTCTTCTGGCCATGCTCAGAACTATAAATCCATAGACTTTGTCTTTAGTGGTATTAAACCAACAGAATGAGGACCACACAGATGTTAACTCGAGACTACATCATGTCCTTGCTTGGTACCTTGGGTACCTCTGATAATGTATGGTGGCTACATTTTGATATAGACAGTGCAAAAGACTAGATCAGGGGTGTCAGACTCCTGTTCTGGAGGGTCGGATACCTACAGAGTTTGGTGATCTTCCTGATCAAACACACCTGATTCAGCTCGGCAGGTTTAATTATAGAGTCACAGCGGAGAAATCACCAAACTTTGCTGAACCTTCCCTGACTGGAGTTGGACACCTCTGCTCTAGAAGTTTTAGAAACCCCTCAGGGTGTTGACCAAACCCACTCTGGGCATGACCAGAAATCTAACGCATGATCAACAAGGCAAGTGCTAACTCTCACTACTCTCATAACAAAAAACAGTCAAAAAAACTCTTTTAAGCATCTGCACCTTTTAGAAATGACTTGCAGAGGAGAAAAAAGGGCATCAATGAGATGATAAATGAAGTGTGAAGACGGTCACGTCACAGAGATGTATATTGCTTCCAGCTAGCATTGTTACCAATGCATAATGGCTTATTAATTAGGCAACTCACTTTCCTAAGCTCATTGCTTTGGAGAAAAGAGGACAGAAGAGGAATTAGCACAAATACTAAGTAGAAAAGGAGATAGCTTTGATTTGGCATTACAGTTCAGAGCAAAGAGAAATGGCTACAGTCGGACTGTTTTGCATAAGTGGAGAAGGCAGTAGTATCTGACCAAGGGCCAGTCAGTGAATCAGTAAAACGTACAGAAGTGCAGGAGCCTCAAAGCTCTCTCTTCTGTGAAAGCACGGCAACCCTCGACTCTGTACCTCACATGAAACATGTCTCACTCAGCACTGGATGAACTGGGAAGGTTTTCTTTTTAAAAGTGAATTCCATCAATTTCACAGACAGTCTGCAGAATTCAGGCACTGAGATGTAAACAAAGTCATTCAGAGTGGTTTGTAGAGAAACTCACAGACTTTATAGCGGTGGTGATAAAAAGGCTTTTGATGTGCACAATGTGAATAAAAGTTCATTGTTGTTCATAATTCAAAAAGGTAAACTCATATTTTATATTCATTACATGTGAAGTGACATTTCAAGCCTTTTTGTGTTTGAATGTTGATCAGTTTGGCTTATAGCTCATGAAAATCAGAAATCGACAATCTCAAACGATTAAAATATTTCATTTAGAGTTTGAGTAAATGACTATTCAAACAATATCAACATTAAAAATAAAAAAGACATCACTTGATGTGCAACAAATATAAAATATATGAGTTTAGCATATGAAAATTAAATTAAAAATATAAATAAGAATAGATGTTACTGTTGGTTGATTTAATTGATTGATTGATTGATTGAACAATATACGATATTTTTAAACAATGTATATATTGAATTTATTTCCTATCCCACCAACCTACACTGGCTAAGTTTTAATTTGTAATGGTCATAAAGGTAAAACAGTGGTCAATTTGAAAAAAAAAATTAAGAGTCAATCTGAGGTTTATCTGGGGTCTATTTAGCTTGAACCCTTTAACATTCTGCTCAACCAATTGTGGATGTGATTATTTCATCTCTACCAATAGGTAGAAATATGTTAGGCTAAAAAACATCCACTAGAAGTCAGAAATGCAACATTTTCTTTTCTGAATGTAAACCAGCAGCCTCATAGCCACCACAATTAATAAATTGGATCAAATGCTGAACCATTAGTGCTGTTAATGAGTGTGGAGTTTAAAAACTGAACAAAATAACATGTTATTGCACAGTTTTTATAATTTATGTTCTAATTTTACCTTAAAGTGCATCTCATTGGGGTCTTTGGTTGAATGAGGATTAAAATTTAGAGGGCAAAACTTTATGTCAAAGCTAAACAACACAATATAATGTCATGTATTTAAATAATGATCTGCTGAGTAGGTTTTAGTGTAGAGTATGTTTCATTAAGCGCACTGGATGTCTGGTTCCTATCAGCATCTTTGTGAGTGATTCTTCAGTAAGTTTGGAGTATTTTACATTTGCCCACTCAGAATGGCTTTGTTTACATCTTAACTTTTTAATTGTGCAGAATTGTTGAAAAAAAGATTGAAATTCTTTGTTGAGGTTGTTCTCCCCCTTGCCTCAAATGACTTAAAAACAAACAAAAAGGACACTCAACAAAACGTGAGATTTACATATGGTTAACGTAGGGAAGAAAGAGTTGCCGCAGAGGCACAGAGGTGTGCGTCTGTTCATGGAGCTCATGGTGCAGCTGTTAGGTTGTCCACTCTTGGGGCTCTTCCAGGATGTGGAGAGTCTCTTAATGGATGGGATTGATGTCTGTGCGGTGATTGGGCGCCGTGCTGGAGGTGGTGATGGTGTTGTGCTGGATGACCTGCTGCTGGGTCACGGGAGTGGGGCTTCCTGCTGGACTGCTCTCTGGACCTGAGGAGCAGTGGGAGAGATCAGATGTATGAATGTGTGTGTATGTGTGCTTGTATTTCTATAATTACAGAAAAAACAGGTGGCACTGATCCAGTATCAGATATCAATGTCAGAAAATGTTGGATTGGATATCAAAGGGAAAAGAAAATATGAATCAGATCTAAACCTGTAATAAATCTAGCCTGAAATAGCACACACTCACATTGTCATGTTGTTAGCTGATATGATGTCATGCTGTTAGCTGTGTATTTCTTCCTGTGGGGTAGTAGAGTGTTTTGAGTAGTTTCAACATTGAAGTGAAGTGCTTCAATTCACAATAACTCACTTAAATGCTTAGCAGGTTAAAAGAAAAAGATCAGTATAGTTATCAGTCTCATTAAGGTTTTACTTCTGCAGTGTCAGCTGGTGAAAAATGTTGTAGGTGGGGCTGTTTGAGTCATATTCAGTCAGTTTCCACAACAATATTATTGAACACAAACTGCAGGATAGCAGTGCTCTATGAAAAGGTCACTGTTTAATTGTCATTAAAGACTAATAGTTAATGAAAACTGTCATTACATGTAAATGTGTAAAGATAGAAAGTACAGTATGTATCATTAGATTACCAACTGAGTCTGCTTCACTAACATATACAATAAAATGAGCAAAAACACTATTAAGACTAAATATTAGCATTTATACACACATGTATTACATCAATAACATCAGACGTTCTTAGTCCACCACTGACTGACTCTGCTGGGGGTCATAAATGAAAGCAACAGATTTGAGGATGCTGATTGGCTAAATTTATGTGTGTTGTGTAAGCAGATCAGTGACTGGTTGCTGCTTCTCTGACTGGGTGATATTTCTGTCACCTCAGAAGAGTGAGAATGAATCAGGAAGCTAATTTCCCCGCAATTTTTTAAATATACATATTACATATTATTGTGCATGTATGTATATATATATATATAATATTGATACTGGAGTTGTATTGTGCTTGCCACTAAAAATGTTAATTGTTTTAATTACAAAACTGTGCTGGTCCAGGATCATAGTACTACTACATATTAATGCACTACATTAGGGCTGTGGGTTTTCATTCAAGCAAAGTGAAGAAAAGTGATCAATAGTTTGAAGACTGAGATGAACTGATTACACAAATAGAATCAGATGTGTTTAGTATAAGCCCTTAGACAACTCTGAACTACTACTGCATCTCAAAGCATTATAATATTGGAAAATGTTTTTTTGTGTTCATAATTTATTTCAAAAAGGTAAACTGTCATATATTTTATATTCATTACATATAAAGTGACATATTTCAAGGCTTCAAATGAAATATTTTGATCATTTTAATAATTAATCTGAGATACTGGATTTGTAATTTTTTTAGATAAGGCATCCTGGAGGGCTGGATTCCTACACAGTACCTGATTCAGCTCAGCAGGTTTAATTGTAGTGTCAGAACAAATTAAAAAAAAAAAAAACTGTGCTGAAAATCGACCCTCCAGGACTGGAGTTGGACACCCCTGAGTTAGGATGAATTAACCTCATAAAGGCAAATGTATTAAATTTGATACATAGCTGAGATTTTAGGACCTCTTCATCATTCATGAGATAATAAAATTATAAATTATTATGCAATTATGCAATATACTGTAAAAATAATACAATATTTTGAATGAAGTAAATAAAAAAGATAAATGTCATGTTTAACATAAGATTCCTAAAATTTTACTTAGGGTAAATGTTAAATTACTTGAGTCATTATAAGGGGTTAAATGTGTTTTTGTTTGTTTAAAACAACATTCTGTAAGCAATAGATTTTGGAAGTATCAAAATATGATACAAAACAAAACTCATTTATGCAATTTTCATTATTGGTCAGGTCAAATAAAGGCACTACTTTATTGCTGATGTTTCAGGATTTATAGGATTAAGGATTACTGGGAGATCAGCTCAAATGGGACAGTAAAGGGTTTATTTTCTTGCCTGATGAGTACAAATGAATGAACCCTCATTGGTGTAACATAAGAGAAACAGGTGAGAGAGGCAGACATCAAACAGGAAGTTGATGCTGCAATGCATGTGGTGAGGAAAGGGACATAATCCTAAGTGTATTTCATCATAAATACAGCTCATTTATTGAAGAAAACGGACATATCTACTAAAATATGACTGAATGTCTTTTTCATTTGATAGATAATTTCAACATTAATGAAATGCATCATGTTGAGCTTTTTTTATGGCAAGAAAGTACACAAGAGAAATTAAACTGTCCCAATCACCACTCATTCACCCTATAAGCCATACTTATCAACATTTAAACAGAAAAGGCTTGAAATGTAATGAATATAATATATGACAGTTTAGCTTATGAATTATATTATCAACAATAATGGAAATGTTCACAATATTCAGACTTTTTGATGTAAATGGACATAAAACACAAATATTCCACTTCTCAGTCATGCATTTATGAGGTTTGCTGAGAAGATATGTTACAGCATATCAGTGTCAATTTGAAAACTCCCTCTGTGTAACTGTGTAACCAGATATTATATCATTTCACTGGAGTGTATTATCTCGGTTCATGTTAGCCTAAACATCCTCTAAATCCAGGTTAATGTTGAGAAACGTCAGTGATTCTTAGTTAATTTGTGGTATAATTAATCTCACATCTCTTCTGAAGTCTTGGCCTATGAAGGCAGGTATAGGGAACCAAAGCAAACACCAGTCATTACATCTATGTAATACTGATTATACAGTGGGGGAAAAAAGTATTTGGTCAGTCACTGATTGTGCAAGTGCTCCTACTTAGAAAGACGAGAGAGGTCTATAATTTTCATCATAGGTACGCTTCAACTATGAGAGACAAATGAGAAAAAAAAAATTCAGGAAATCACATTGTAGGATTTTAAAAGAATTTGTTTGTAAATTATGGTGGAAAATAAGTATTTGGTCAATAAACAACCAGCGAGAATTCTGGCTTTTACAGACCTTCTTTAAGAAGCCCTCCTACTCTACACTAATTACTTGTATTAATTGCACCTGTTTGAACTTGTTATGTTTATAAAAGGCAACTGTCCACACTCTCAATTAATCGCACTCCAAAGAGCTTTCTAAGGACAACAGGGACAAAATTTTTGACTTGCCCAAGGCTGGGATGGGCTACAGGACAATAGGCAAGCAGCTTAGTGAAAAGGCAACAACTGTTGGCACAATTATTAGAAACTGGAAGAAACACAAGATGACTGTCTGGGGCTCCATGCAAGATCTCACTTCATGGGGTAAGGATGATTCTGAGAAAGGTCAGGAGTCAGCCCTGAACTATACAGGAGGACTTGATCAATGACCTGAAGAGAGCTGGGACCACAGTCTCAAAGAGAACCATTAGTAACACACTATGCCATCATGGTTCAAAATCATGCAGGGCATTCAAGGTCCCCCTGCTCATGCCTGCACATGTCCAGGCCCATTTCAAGTTTGCCAATGAACAGAGGAGGCATGGTAGAAGGTCATGTGGTCAGATGAGACCAAAATAGAGCTTTTTGGTACTCAAGTCCACTCGACATGTTTGGAGGAAAAAGAATGCTGAGTTGCATCCCAAGAACACCATACCTACTGTTAAGCATGGGGGTGGAAACATCATGCTTTGGGGCTGTTTTTCTGCAAAAAGGACAGCACGACTGGTCCGTGTTAAGGGAAGAATGAACGGGGCCATGTATCGTTAGATTGTAAGCCAAAACCTCCTTCCATCTGTAAGAGCATTGAACATAAAACTTGGCTGGGCTTGGTTGGGAAAATTATCCCAAATACAGTGGTAACCCTACTTACGAGTTTAATCCGTGCAGGAGCTGAGCTTGTTAGCTGGTTTGCTCGTTAGCTGGATGCATTTTCCCCGTAAAAATACATGTAAAACTGATTAATCTGTGTCAGCCGGCCAATATACATTATACTTTAATATGCTAAATAATGTGTTTATATGGGGTTTTTTTTAAATAAATGAGACGACGATGGCACTCGTGTAGGCTGGTGGCTAAGGAGGACAGGAGGACGGGTGTACGTGTATGGCATGCTTACACTTATCATATGAAAAGTAAAAGTAAAATTTATCTAACTTTCTTGTTCACTACCTTTTGCTACCTTAGCGTCTCTTTCACTAGCACTTTCACTTTCACTGGACAGCAGTCAAAGGTAATGCCTGACCTCTTCTTCTATGCTAGCATCTAGGGGATGTTACGACCACCGCGCCCCTAGCGGTTGGCATACTTGAACTAATTTACGCTACTTGTTACTTGGAATTTTATTTGTTACATGGAACAAAAATATTCTGAGATCTCGACTCATTACCTGGAATACTTGTTAGTGGGGATGCTTGTAAGTAGGGGTACCACTGTACACTGCTCGGGCAGTGAAGGAGTGGCTCCGTAAAGGTCCTGGAGTGGCCTAGACAATTTGTGGAGGGAGCTGAAAGTTTGTGTTGCCCAGCAACAGCCCCAAAACATCACTGATGTAGACGAGATTTGCATGGAGGAATGAGCCAAAATACCAGCCACAGTGTGTGCAAACCTGATGAAGACTTACAGGAAACGTTTAACCTCTGTCATTGCCATGTTACAAAGTATTGAGTTGAACTTTTGTTATTGACCAAATACTTATTTTCCACCATAATTTACAAATAAATTCTTTAAAAATCCTACAATGTGATTTCCTGGACTTTTTTTCTCATTTGTCTCTCATAGCTGAAGTGTACCTATGAGGTAAATTACAGACCTCTCTCATCTTTCTAAGTAGGAGAACTTGCACAATCAGTGACTGACCAAATACTTTTCTCCCCACTGTATGTATGTATCTTTTACAGAGGACTGATTTCTGCAGTATCTGTACAGACTGGAGGCAGAATGGGTTTTTTTCACCCAAAATGATCCTATTTTTCCTCTCAAAATGAGACCAGGGAGGGGCGTACATGTCCAAATGTCACAAGTATCCATATCGCTGGGTGCGTCCCTGTAGTGTGTGTGTGTTTCTATACCAAAAATAGACTCAACAGTATACATCACCCATTATGTAATGTCACCTCCGGTCATATGTGTGTGTTCAAAAGCCGTGGCACTCACTGAGGTAACCCTGCGACTCTTTCTGCATGGTCGTGATGGGACAGTCTTTGTGTGTGAGCAGAAGCTGCTTAAGCTGGGTCACTTCGTTCTTCAGCATGGTCACCTCATTCTGCCAACAACAAAAACACCAAGAACAACTTCAAACTTCTCACGCTTAAAGAAAATATAGCAGTTTAAGCACGGTTCGGAAAGAAACACAAGGTTTACACATGCACAGTGTTCTTACTTTAAATAGAAAATGCCAAAGTCCCATTAAAACAAAGTACAATTTTAAATTCAGGACGTAATAACAGAGATTTTCTGTTGATTGGTGTAATCAAGATTGAATGACAAAAGACTGTCAGGTCATGGATGGACACAACTGTCCCTTCATTAACATTGCTTGATGCACTATTAGCTGAATTAATCATAATTACACAGTCATATTCAGGTTATTTTCATCCTACAGATCTGTAATCACGTTCCTGCAGTGTTACCTTTATTACTTTTATTAGATGTCATCTATGTCTTCTGAAGAAGGAACATTAACATACAGATAATTAACTTTTTCATTATATACACACCAGGTCAAAAGTTTTAGAACACCCCTCATTTTTCAGTTATTTATTGGAAATAATTAAGTTTAATGCCTGAGTGTACTCTGAAATGAAAGTAAAGGAGTTAAATAAGAACTCATGGAGTTAATTTATAGACCAAAATGTATCTAAACTTTGGACACAAAGCAGCACCTTTGTCAGATATAACAGCTGAACACACTCGTGACTTTCTTTCTACAATAGACATCAAATATTCTTCAGACAGTTCTTCACTAATCTGCTGCAGAACGTCACATAAATGTTGACACTTGTAGGTTTGCTTTGTTTTCACTTCATCCCAAATCAGCTGGATGGGGTTTAAGTCTGGAGACTGTGCTGGACAACTGTTCTCAAACTGTCCTAAATCTTTTGACTGGATGTGTGTGTGTGTGTGTGTGTGTGTGTGTGTGTTTATTTCAAGAGTGAGTCAAAAATGATCTGCACTTTGTCCATCTATCAGTTTTGGTTTTCCCTCATTAAACATGTTTTTGGCTGAGCTGTGAGTCCAGAATGGACCGCTGTCTTCAGCTCTTCATCAGACATGTGTTTCATCCTCTTATGGCTTCTTTCAGGATGCAGAAACCTGTCAGCAGCTGATGTTTGACTTGGTTGATTGAGGATGTTTCTGCTGTTTGCTCTCAGGCTCAGGATCTCACCACTAGTAATGATTCTTTTTAAGAAACTTTCATCTTCTTGAGAGTATCAGCCCAAAATTTAAGGTTCCTGCAACCATTCTGCAAAATCATACGTTGGGCAGCCATGTTTGTTGCGCTGCAGTCATAAATGAACTGACATAACATGTTCCATTACTATGTAGACAGCGAGCTAGTACAGAAAGTGTTGATAAGATCAGTTTTGACTCACCCTCAAAAATGTAAATATGTAATGGTTTAGGATATACAGTTCTAGGATTCTCATTTATAGAACTTTTACCTAATATGGAGATTTGTTAGGTTGTTTACTTTTTGTACATTTACATGTTAAACCAAAAATCCAATAATTAATTAAATTCCCTTTAGGGTACCAAAAGGTGCACCTGTGCAAAGGTACTTTTATGGTACCTGCCCAAAGAACATATTTTAGCACTTTTATTTTTAAAAGTGTAGTGAGTTAATGTAAAAAAAAAAATCCTTGATAAATTGCCCAAAATAATTGTACTGTATTACTTTCCACATCTGATGCTACTGACAACAGACTGTAGGATGGAGATGGGGGGTGTACTGGTACTGATACACACCTGTTAAATATATATTTGCAGACACTCACAAACGTGACTTATGCATCAATAAAATAAAATAATTAGACATTTGCCACAATGTAGATAAAGGAATGTAGGTCCAGAAAGTTATTCCCCAAAACACTTTCTCAGGATAATTATCATAAACAAGAGTAAAAAACTTCAGTGGGTGTCTAGCGAGCTCCACAGCAGACACACTTAAAAAGCCCAGACTAGTCTGAGGCTGGGAGTCTCATTACAAAACCTCATAATGAGCAAACAGAACACTGGCTGCAATTATGGCTGCGACCAGTGCCGACGTCTTATCAAAAGAGGAATCTGAATCCAATAACATTGAGGCAGTTGAATTATGAAGACACTGAATCACTTCAGGGATGCCTGGCTGAGAGAAATCCTCCTCCGTTAGACAGCCACCACATCTTGGAGCACCGGTGTGCAGTGAAAACCACAGCAAGCCTGAACAATAGACGTGTATGGGAGTGCCAGGGTGAGCATATTTTTGTCCCACCCCACTGAACTATGCAGCAATGAAGGAAAACAAACAACTTAAACATGCTTTTTACTTATTGTCTGCGGAAACCTTAGATAAGAAAGAATAACAGGCGTAAGGATGGTGCAGACTAAACTAGAGTTAACTCTTAATGCTGTTTACTTAAGTTATCTTATCTGTATAAGATCAGTAAGATCCCTCTCACAGCCTCATAAACCAACTACGTATGTTTCATTCAGCTGCAATTACTACTGATGCCGATAACAGAAGTGTAATTTGATATCTCTGATGTCTTATTAAAATAAGCAAAGACATGTTTAACCTCTAAACGTTTAATCCACATTTGTATTTGTATGTAAAAGTGAAGATATTTTATTAAGCTAATAATAAAATGACATCAAATGACATTTGCTTGACATCAAAACCAATGGACAGAAATCAAATAATGAGAAGCTACATTGATGTACACTGTCAAGGTGTCCAAATGTTTGTGGATGCCCCTTCTAATGAATGCATTCAGTTACTTAGTTTATACAGCTGCACACACACAGCTTGTCTAGTCCCTGTACAGATCTACTGCCAATAGAACAGAATTAAACATGAGCCTATCAGCACCATGTCTAATGCCAGGCATGGACTAGAAGGGAGTAAAGCCACCCAGCATTGTGGAACTGTGTTCTCTACTCCATCCAGTACTTTTGGGATGAGTTGGGGAAAAGGTGGGATGCTCTTCTTGCTGAATGCAATCAAATCCTCACAGCAATGCTCCAAAATCTAGTGGAAAGTCCTCCCTCGACAGTCGAGACATCAACAAAAGCAGGATAAACTCTTTTTTAATAACCTTGATTTCAGATGAATGAATGTTACACTTCTATAGCACCTTTCTCAAACCCAAGGACACTTTATAACCAACACAATCCTTTTACACACTTAGAGCTCAACCAGACACACCAGCGAGAAGCGGCAGCCAATCACGAACAGCATCTCAACCGGAAACAAACGTCCACCTGGAGGACTGCATTTAGCACTAGGGACCCAGGACAGAGTGCCAAAGCATATCTGGGAATACACACACAGACATTCAATACCAGTCAAATGTTTGGACACACCTTCTCATTCAATGTTTTTATTTTTACTTTGTTCCTTCATTATAAGTTAACACTGAAGTCATCCAGACTATGAAGGAACACATAAGGAATCATGTAGTAAACTTAAAAGTGTTAAACAAACCAAAACATGTTTTAGATTTTACTTCAAAGTAGACACACAACTGATGTCTCAAACACATTAAGAGGCAAGAAATGCAAGTCATGAACTCTTGACAAGACACAGCTGTTAACTGAAAGACATTCCAGGTGACTAGCTCATAAAGCTGACTGAGAAAATGCCAAGAAAGCTGCATCTAAGCAAGAGGTGCCTACTGTGAAGAATGTCAAATATAAACAGCTATAAATAAATATAATATAATTAACCCTTGTTTTGTTTACTAAATAATTACAGATGTGTTTATTCATAGTTTGGATGACTTTAGTATTAATCTACAATACAGAACATTTTTAAATAATGAAAAACCACTGAATGTTCAGAAACTGTGTCCAAACTTTTGACTGGAACTGTACACATTCATTCACACATACCAAGGTCATTTAGAGAAAATTCACCTAATCTCCATGTCTTTGGACTGTGGGAGGAAACCCACACAGATGTGGAGAACATGGAAACTCCACCAGATTGGAAATTTGAACCCAACACCTCGGCACCGAGAGGCAAACGTGCTAACCACCAAACCAGCGTGCCATCCCATAAAAAAGCAGGTGTCCCAATACTTTTTTCCATACACAGTATATAATTTCATAATGAATAAAGATTAAAAATGTTGCTTTTATCAGGTTAGCTTAAAGCCGAGGTAGAGTGTGTACTTATCTAACATTCAAAACAAAGGCATAAAAAATGGTGCACAAATACCCTCTGTAGACTACTGAGTTGTGTCCTAAGGTGTTTACAGCTCTATAAACTCCACTGTCTATAGCAGCTGGTGCTCCATTGGTTCTGCAGAACAGCCCGGTTCTCCTGTGCCCTTTCCCCTCACCCCTGCCCTGTCTGAGCTCCATCTGCAGTCTTTCCTCAGTAGCCTCAGCTGTCATTTTCAGCAGGGTTTACAGCCCACTGTAGCTGTACTGACTAATGCATTGTGGGATATGAGGGCTTAGCGGAGGACACAGAGGAGCTTTTTAACCACAATGGTGCACACAGTGAAGTGCACGTAAAAACATTCCAGTGGAAGGTGAAGAAGAGTGTAGAGGTCAGTGGCTCACAGTTAGTAGGAAAAAACATTTGATTGGTGTAGAACCGAGATATTATGATGTGAATCTTTACACTTTAACATAAAAAAATGTCCTAAAAACCATCCACTGAATATTTTAGGGAAATGAAATGGATTCTCCTGTCGTATTGTTCAAAAGAAGCCTTTTAGATCACATTCTGTACACTGATTTTTAACCATTTAACATCCTCACCAAGAAAGAAACAATAAATTTTTTTTTTTTTTTTGGGGAGGGGGGCAGTGATGTGTGTGTGTGTGTGTGTGTGTGTGTGAGTGAAAGAGAGAGAGAGAGAGAGAGAGAGACCTCTATTTGACATTTTTAGCCTAACATACTTCTACAGAAGATTGTTTAAAAAAATGGTTGAGCAAACCGTTGAGCGCCGAAGTGGGCACCGACTTCCATAGTGGAAATGTATTTATTTATTTTTTTATTATTTATTTATTTATTAAAATTTATTATTTATTAAAAATAAATAAATAAACATGTTTTTAATTAATAAAAATCTATTTTAAGTCTGTATGTGCAAAATATTTTTTGGGGGAAATGAGCTTCCTGGTTCATTCGCTCTCTTCTGAGGTGACAGAAATATCACCCAGTCAGAGAAGCAGCTGACTGCTGACCTGCTGACACAAGAAACTCATTTATGGCCCCCAGCAGAGTGGGTCAGTGGTGGAGTAGGAACGTCTGATGTTATTGATGTAATACATGTGTGTAGAAATGCTAATATTTAGTCTTAATAGTGTTTTTGCTCATGTTATTGTATATGTTAGTGAAGCAGACTCAGCTGGTAATCTAATGATACATACTGTACTTTCTATCTTTACACATTTACATGTAATGACAGTTTTCATTAACTATTAGTCTTTAATGTTAATTAAACAGTTAGTGACTTTTTCACAGAGCACTGCTATCCTGCAGTTTGTGTTCAGTAACATTGTTGTGGAAACTGACTGAATATGACTCAAACAGCCACACCTACAATATTTTTCAGTGCTTAAAGAATGTGGAATTCACACTTAAGAGTGTGGAATAGTTCTGCCCTGTGTTTTGTGGTCTTTTCTCTGCTTAAACTCAATGGATCCAATTAATGAGCTTTATAAATGCATATATGAGTGAATTCCTGCTTTTTCAGTGGACCAGGGTTGTGAACTTCAGTTGTAGGAGAGTTTGGACATGGTACATACCTGTAGCTGCATGTTGGTCTGGGTGAGCTCCTCAGCTTTCTTCTCCAGAGACATCACCCACACTTTCCTCTTCTGCCTGCAGCGTGTGGCAGCCGCTCGATTCCTCTCCAGAAACTTCCTCCGCCGCTCATCGGGGTCTTCATCTACCACTCGCCTGCGCCGGCCCCCACTGGGGGGTGGGGACTGCAGCGTCTGCGTCGGTTGCATCTGCTGAGCAGCTGGTGATAACTGTAAAATAAAAATACTGGTCAGCAGAGCCATTTAAGAACAAATCACAATCAGGATACTTTTCATCCATCCATCCATCCTTCCATCCATCCATCCATCCATCCATCCATCCATCCATCCATCCATCCATTAGCAAAACTAAATCGTGGTCAGGGTCAAGGTGAGTCTCCCAACCTCTTCACAGGCTGCAGGGCATTACACATTTCATTTATATTAATTTTTGTCAGTCTCATATAACACTACAGATCATAGAAAATATGTTATTTGAGCAGAAATGTGAAGTAACACTAATGCTTAAAAGCACAATAGCATATAGTGCTAAATGCAAAAAAATGGATATTTTGAAAACATTCATAACTTAAATTTAAGGGACACAAGGGTCATATTTTATATTAATTACATATAAATAAAGATATTGTGTTTTATCAGAATGGCTTATAGCTCATAAATTGAATTTATGCAAATTACTATTCCAAGAGTATCAACATTAAAACAATGTCGCTTTACATTTAATAAATATAAAATCTGATAGTTTAGCTTTTTTTTTACCTATTTTTAATTTTTTTTTAGATGCATGTATATGTTTTGTAATTTGTAATGAATGTTTTGAAACCATATAAAACCATAAATTATCATTATAAAAAAAATTCATAAGTGGTAATCAAGTCCAGTTAGGTTGACAACATTCTTGCAAATATAAAATATTAAAAACAATATTATTACATTTAAATGCATCTAATATTAACACATTTAATAACTGGTTCTGATTCTTCTCTGGTTCTGATTGTAAGACTGAGATCTACACTGAGTAGATTTTTACGGTACATGAAATAATAAAAATTATGAATATAAAAATGACAACAGCGAGAGTGATGAATTGCTCATGTTTTAATTATCAGTAAAACAATTTCTCATTGCACATAAAACCAGCCATCCATCACAGCAGTGTTATCCCGTGGTAGCAGACACACTGGCAGACGGCCCATTGACTGTATGAAATCTCCCCCCGGACCCTTGGGTTTGCCTTCTGCAGACGGGCACCCCCACACTGTGAACTGTCCAGCCAGCAGTGGCCCTGTCTGGGAGGTTCCTTTAAAACAACATCTGCTCTGTCCATGTGCCCCTTCGGCCCCGTGATGGACGTGTGCATATGAGAAACAGTCTGATTTACAGGCTTCTCCGCCCTCATAAAGAGGTGTCAGACCTCAGTTTTCCACCGCCCAGCACCGCTCACACTAACACTCTCAGACATCCGGTGAAACAGGCCTGCTATAGCGCTGCATGCCCACAAAAAAGCCCTTTGACGTGGACCTGGCAGTGGCTGGCACTCGCAGTCTTCAGATCATTACAGGTTGCGTTAGGGTGATGGAAAATGCAGCGGCTTTGATGGCCGGTGTGAATACAGGGCCACTTGTTTGGTTTAATAATACACTGCAGGCAGAATTTCTGAATCACAAAGACATGGACCGAGTTGGAAAAGTCTGCAGAGAGATCAGCACAGGGGTCAAGACCTGACATTACTCATGTTTTTCATAGCTTTAAGCCATGTGACCCAAAATCACAAAATGTTAGGACACTTTGGAAAATGTAAAAATAATAATGAAATAAATTGCAATGTTTCTTACACTCATTTATACTTGTTTTTCATTGCAGACAAAAAGAACCCAAGTGATTTCATATTTTATCTGATCAGCATTTCATTTGTTAATAGGTATCCACTCCTGTACACTTAAAAAAAATTGGAAAGTAAAGCATTTGCTTCTTTGTAATGTCATTCCTTAAAAGTCCTTTTTGCACCGAGGACAATAGAGTATCTCCAGTTTGTCAGCAGATGTGAAAAAAATTCTTCCTGCAAACACATCTTAAGGTGTGTAAAAGTTTGGGGTTGCCATTTTCACATTTTTCATTTCAAAATTCTCCAACATTACCTATTGGGAACAGGTCAGGACTGCAGGCAGGCTTTGTAATGTGTGCAGCATGTGGTTTTGCATTGTCTTGTTGAAAAATTAATGAACGTTTCTGGAAAAGATGAGTAGAAGACTGTGCTTCTGGACATGGTTAACACAAGGCTTTTTTTTTTGCACAGTAAAATTTTAAATGGTGTTGGGAATTCTGAAATTCTTCCAGATTCCATGAATTGTTTAATGATATTATGCACTGTAGAGGCAGACATGTAAAAATCCATTTCATACTTTATTTGCACAACGTTTTTAAACATTTCAATAATTTTTTTCACATTTGCTGACAAACTGGAGATACTCTGCCTGTCTTTACTCCTCAGAATATTTTCATGCATACTGCTGTACTAAATCATAATTACTGAAATCACCTGTTTGAAATAAAATCATTTACTTTTTTATCTCATTACTAGCCCTAAATTGCCTCCATCCCAACTTTTTTGAAAAGTGTTGCAGGCCTGAAATATAGGAATGGAGGTATATTAACAAATTAAATGAAATTAACCAGACAAAACATGAAATATCTTGGGTTAATACTGTTTTTTTTTCATACAGTTTTGAAGTTTATTTTTATAAGGATAATACAAGTACGCAGATTTAGCTGCACAATTATCTAAAAATAAAGCCCACTCCTAATATTACCATGTTATCTGAGGATGTTCCAGTAAAAAGTTGTTTTTGCAGTTTTTACGCAGAAACTAAAAGTTTACCCCATTCCGAACCTATATCAACCCAACCAAATTTTGCCTAACTCACCATAACCAGGTCAATCAACAAACTATAAAATGGATTCCAGCTATAAAATCCAGTTAGAAGAACACTAATTAATACACTAAGTATGTGACTCCAAGATGGCACAATTATCTAAGACTATATAAAAAAAATCATAAGTAAAGTCCCTGATAATACCACAAGCCATTCATAGCCAGAAGGATTCAAAAGCATCCCCCCATCAATCTGCACAAAGCTCTTCATTGCAGACATCTGTTGCATGTAGTAGTAACAGAACTGGCAATTAGTGTTCTCCTCCAAGCATGTTAAACTATCTAATGGCATTACATCAGCTACCATTTGAAATTATGTTGTGGCTAGAATCACATGTAACTGAGAAAGCATAAGCTAATCTTCATCCTCCCGGAATGTGTGTGTGAGATCTAGAATGAAGTTGGTCATGAACACATTTGAGAGAAAGTCAGGTAAACATTTATTATATATTCTAATCAGTACTGATTATTATGAATAATAATAAATGAACTGGTGCATCATAGCCATGGTTGCAATGGGTTTGACTCCACTTTGTGTCTAAGGCTGTGTTCAGACTGCAGGTAAATCAGATGTGCTGAGATGACTGTTCACACTGTTATTAATAAGTGATCAGGTAAGATTTGCCCAACCAGATGTGATTTGGATAAGATTTACAAAAATCATATTTCATGTGTTTTTTGGCTATCCAGACTAACAAAAAAATCCAAATGGATACAATCTTAATCCATAAATCAGACCTGGAACATCTGAACACAGCCTATCAACACCCATTAACCAATAAAAGCTCTACACTGCACACGTTTGGCTCGGCTGGACTCAGTACCTGTGTGGCGGCGGAGTGCATAGATTGGTGAGGGGATGTCTGGTGCCCGTGTGCAGGGTGGAGGTGACCTGGGTGAGAGTTGTGGTGTGCGTGGTTCTGTGGGTGATGGTGGGCACTCTGGGTGTGGCCGTGGTGGTGGGCATGGTGCGGGTAGCCGTGGGGTGGAGCCTGCATGTGCTGGTGAGGGTGCGAGTGCAGGTGATGGTGAGCGGCCTGCTCCTGCCGTGATGACATCATCTCCATCATGTGACCCATTGTGTTCATGTTGCCATTGGCGATGGGGCCCGGATGGTGAGCCAGGGCAGCTTTCAGTCTCTTTAAAGGAGAAAAGAGAAAAACTTTAGGACCACGGAAAGAAAAATCATGAGCATAATAATGAAAAGCACCTTTTGTCCTGAACGCTGGAAGGCTGCACCTGTAAACACTTTTTTCAAATGAAACCTGACCAAAACAGCCTTCATGACTGCCAGAGGGTGCAGCCATGACTCAAAATGGAGCCCTTCTTCCTTTTTAGATGCACATAAAGCTGAGGTTACAAATGCGACTGTAGTCGTTTACTAATATTTACACTCAGAGCCATGTTAATATACCTGCTCTTTACTGTTATTTACGCTGCTTCTTACATGTGCATAAACACACTCTCGTGCTCCGTCATCACTCTCTCAGAAGCCCATCCTGGCAGGGCCCTGTCCGGTGCTGCACTGGCACTGCCAGGCCCCTGAGGGCCGTACACCACTTCCCTTCTGTCTCTTTTCTGTTTCTTTAGCTGTGTGGTCTACTTAAAGAGCGCTCAGCCCTTGAGACGCTAAGTCAAAGTGCCTGTGTTCGCTGTGTTTACCTGCCTGTGCTCTCTCTCCCTGAGCTGTTTATCTAGGCAGCTCCATAAGACAACCGAGGACTATTAACAAACCCACAAACCCAAGGGTACGCTGCCAGAATGTGTGATCTGCTTGACAGCAAAGGGAGGCAAAACAAAAAAAAGTGAGTGCGCATTCGCTCAGTCTTTTAGACTCTTAGACTTGGAAAGTGAGTATTTTTAGATGGTGTTGAGTCTACTGCATATACAGTATTTCCATTTAGTTTAAACAGGTAGAGCACAAAAAGGACCTGAGGCTAGACAAACAGGAATCAAAGAGAAACAGAAAGCTACAAACATTCCAGCTCCTCTGTTTTATTTCCCTAAGACTAAGTTAGATGTGTAATCATAATAACCGCAGTCAGTCCTGTATCACTCTATCACTTTCATAATGTCTCTCACTCTCGCTCTCCTGGACTACAGCAGGTAGGCTAGTCTATTATTTCAAAGTAAAAATGAGTGAAGATCTGTGACATTCATACAGAATTACAATTCTATTCTAGCACCTCACAGCCTAGAACTACAGCACACATCAACATCTTAAACTATGTGCGCATGCACACACACACACACACACACACACATTTGCACAATTTCTTGTAAAAAATCTAGTCCTATTTGACTTCCTTATGTACAAACCGGATTCCAAAAAAGTTGGGACAGTAAACAAATTGTGAATAAAAACTGAATGCAATGATGTGGAGGTGCCAACATCTAATATTTTATTCAGAATAGAACACAAATCACAGATCAAAAGTTTACACTGAGAGAATGTATCATTTTAAGGGAAAAATTTGTTGTTTCAAAATTTCATGGCATCAACAAATCCCAAAAAAGTTGGGACAAGGTCATTTTTACCACTGTGTGTCATCCCCCCTTCTTCTTACAACACTCAACAGACGTCTGGGGACAGATTTGAAAACTAGACACTAAACACAAGATAAGACTTATTTTATAATCTACAACCGTGGAGGTGTAGTAACGTAAGTCAAAAATAAGTGTTAAACAAATGACAGGGTTGAAAAAACCTTAGGCCAAACAT